>VZRH01005837.1:1259646-1347968 GCA_013397555.1 Urocynchramus pylzowi
ATATTTACACTCCAGACCCTTCCCCAGCTCTGTTGCCCTTCCCTGGGCACACTCCAGCACCTCCACCATGTCTTTGTTGTAGTGAGGGGCCCAAAACTAAACACAGGATGTGAGGTGTGTCCCCATCAATGCTGAGTACAGAGGACAATCAGTGCCCTGGTCCTGCTGGCCACACTATTGCTGATACTGCCAGGATGCCATTGGCCTTCCTGGCTCGCCAGGCACACACAGGCTCGTATTCAGCCACTGTCAACCAGTACCTCCAGGGCCTTTTCCCTGGGCCACTTGCCAGCCACTCTGTCCCCAGCCTCTAGCACTGCCGGGGGTTGTTGTGACCCAAGGGCAGGACCCAGCACTTGGCCTTGTTAAACCTCACATAATTGGCCTCAGGTCATCATCCAGCATGTCCAGATCCCTCTGCAGAGCCTTCCTGCCCTCCAGCAGATCAACACTCCCACCCACTTTGGTGCCATCTGCAGACTGTGAGTGGGTGCACTTGATCCCCTTGTCCTGGTCATTGATAAAGATATTAAACAAGGCTGGCCCCTGTACTGAGCCCTGGAGAGCAGCACTGGTCCTGGCTGCCAGCTGGATGTAACTCCATTCCTCACCAAACTCTTGGCCTGGTGTCCACTCAGGTTTTACTCAGCAAACAGCACACACCCAGCCAATTCTGCATTTTGGGAAGTAGTTGGAAGTGAATTTAATCTAACCTCAGAATCAGACCAGCTCTGAGCAGGCTGGTCTGATTCAGAGGTTAGATACAACTTTGAAGGTGGTATTACTTAGATGAAGGTTTGAATCCCACAGTCTTCCAGCCTGAATTGCTTTTTGAATGTAGACAAAGGTAATTCAGACACTTCATACCTGAGAAAAATGGAAGAGCTTAGTCCTGAAAGATTAAAAAGCTTTTATTTATGTGAGACTGGAATTAACTGTTTGGACTAGTGAGAGTGGCATTGTTTGGTAAGGCTTTCAGGTTGCTTGTTAAAGATAATGTAGATCTTTCTTCCTTTTCTACTTGAACAAAACTTGTGCTACACATGTTTTAAAAACTGATTTCTCAAAGTTGAACATGAAGCAATTCAGTCATTGCACTTGTGTTACTGTGCATCAAGCAATTTTGCTTCATAGGCTTCTGTAATTCGTACTGCAGTGGAAAATGATGTGTTTATGCTACTACTTGGTAATACATTTTTTCCAATTTTTGGATACTTTTGAGCATTGGGATAAAATCAAGCTTATCAAGCTTAAAATGCAGCTGAAGGTTGAGTTTCTTTATAAATTGAGTTGCAGTTTCAAGCAGATTTTTAAAAAAAATCCCTCTGTAATTAGGTGCTTCAGGGTCTAGATTACCTACACAGCAAGTGCAAGATCATTCACACGGATATAAAGCCAGAGAACATTCTGATGTGTGTGGATGACGCCTACGTGCGCAGGATGGCTGCTGAAGCTACCGAGTGGCAGAAGGCTGGTGCTCCTCCCCCGTCTGGCTCTGCAGGTATGAACAGCACATTCAAATGCAGTGTAGGAAACTACCAGCAGTATATTATTGCTAGCAGTATTTTGTTCAATTCAAATTCACATTTTAAGTAATTGCATGTGAAAAATGCTTGTTTGTTTAATTCTTATTCCTGCTCTGGAAACTATCAGAGTAATGATTTTGTACTGGTTTTGGACGTTCAAATTTTCAGGGTCCCCAGAAACAGAAAAAGATTTATTGGTGTAAACTTACTCCCCTCCCATCCCACAAGTTTAATGCCTGGGTTTTTAGTCACATTTGAAGCTTGCATCTCTAATATTGTCAACAATTAATAATCTTAGCTAAATTGTGTCTATTTCTGTTATAAGTTCACCAGCATCCTTGTGAAATCATCTGCCTTTTTGTCTGTTGTAACTTACTTTTAAGATGCAATGAAAAGTTTTACATTCATAGTTTTTCACCCTTAGAAATGGAATTTATTGTACCTAACTGAACTCGTGATAAGCCCATTTTCCTAGGGGTTTAAAATTTTTTATGTTAAGCTTGCCAAGAGTTTTGATAGGAGCTGTACCTTATATTTAGCCAGAAGAAGCCAAGGTAAAGAAGCTCACAGCAATAAGCAAAGATAAACAAGGAGGAAGTGTAGCTTTTCTGGTGATTTTCTTTTTAGTACTATGTACTATATATTTTTAGTACTATGGTTGCTACTAATTTGCCAACTGAGCACATCAGCTACAGGCAGTGGAAAACGAATTCCCTTTGTAATATTGTCATAAAATATATCACTGAATAAAATCCGTGAGATATGCTAAAAATATTTTCTGTCTTGGGAACAAATACAGTGATCAGGATCCATTTCACAGCATTTTATATTTTAGATGAAAAATTCTGTAAATGGTGAATGTATTACATTGAATTTGACATAATGTGTAATCACATAGCTAGAGATTTTATGTTATTTATGTGGGAAATAACTTGATTTTGTTCATGCAGCCTTTATATTGCTTCCTAACATTAAAATAAGTATTATTTTAAGGAATGGCATTCTTATCACACTTGGTTCTTAGCAAATTGTAATTAAGTATACGGCTTTCCACACAGGAGCTGAAGATGTGTTTTCTTTATAGCATTGCAAGAATAGGTTGTGTATAATTTCCCTTTTTATAGCAATTATAGTGCTCAGGTTTAAGAATCTTCTTGAAAACCTTGCCCTTTCAGCAGGGGTATTCAAGCAGGTTTTTCCCTGAGCTTAACAGCAGGATCTGAACCTATAAAACAACTCTGTATTTTTTTTTGGCATTCCTTAGTTGCCATAGTGTGTGTCTGAAGAAGTTAGTGAGGGGTTCTCCCCCGTTCAGTCCTCTTGCTTCACTTGGCTTCTGTCTCCCGTTTTGGGTTATTTCTGCTGGTGTTGGTCACGGGGGAGGTTTCGTGTGGCTTGTGGTGCTCTGTGCGAGTGGCAGTCAGCATTGCAGTCCCATCAGAGCCAGTCACTGATGGGATCCTGCCCAGAGGTGCTGGGAAGAGGCCTGTGCTGGAGCTGCTTTTTCTGTGATATGGTGTGTTTTTTGCCTTAGGCACTTCTTCATGCCTCCAGCCCTAGCAATCAAACTATCTTGTTTCAGAGTAAAACACATGAGTATTTGGCTTTTCTGTTGGGTACAACACAGTAGTTGTGTCTTTGCTAATATTCCCTGAACTGTTTAAACCAGTCTATACCTTCCCTGCCAGCTGACTACATTTAGACAGCTCTGCAAGTCATTTGATACTTTCTATCCACCCTTTATGGTTCAGCCTTTTTTAAAATTTTTTTTTAATTTCATAAACTCTCTGCCAACCACAGCACAGTGAACACAGACAGCTGCTAGCTCCTTCCAGTCCCAGATGCTCTAATGGAGACATCAAATGATTTCTGGCAGCAAGTACTTGTAAAGAGTAAAAAAATCTAGCTAACAAACTAAACTTAACACTACCTTATTTAGTTAAGATTATTTTTTAATTATTTCTACTAGTTATTGCTTTTATAGAGTTGTTTTTGAAAAAGAAAACCTTTATTTTATTTACAATTTATTTTTTGTCTTTTTAGTGAGTACAGCTCCACAGCAAAAGCCTGTAAGTATTGTTATATAATACAATTTAACTGCCTTATTTTCTGTGTTTCTCTGGCTGTTAATATGTATTAGACTGTTAGTAGCCTCAACCCTTTCTAAAAGCTTCCTTTGAATAAAGCTTTTATCTTTCAAAGAACATTTTTCTTTTCATGTCTGTGGCCTTACCAGTTTTAAGCACAGTATTTCTGTGATGGAAATTCTCACAGACATACAGTTCTATAGCTATGTCAAACTAAATTAAGCATTGCTGTTTTCTTCTCTTGAGGAATAGTCTGTTTGTCCAAATCCTGACAAAAACGGGAGAATGCACTAAATATTGTGCATTGCAGATAATCTTAAGGGCATAAAGGCCTTAATCACCAAGGCCTAAAAGTTGAGGCAATTTTAGGAGGTTTGAAAGATCTCTTTGCCATATGCATATAGGAAATAACCAATGGTAATACAGCTGTTCAGAAATATCTATGGTCAAAGCTGTTTTCTGTGTGTGCAGAACATGTATAATTTCAGTGGGTACAAAACATGGATGAAAATTATTAGGGTTATGAAATTTAATGTCTTGTTGTCCATGGCTTTTTATGAAGATAACAGGATTAACAGATAAACCTTTGAGGAAATGTTTCTCTCTGTTCCTTGTACTTGATTTTTTGATTATATGAGAATTTCTTACTGTGATAATTAAACAATGAAAATTGAATAGATCTTACTTATCAGATAGTAAAAATAGAAGGCACAATTCAGTTAAAATGGAAGAAAGTGTTTCAATCCAAGCTCTGATGTGTTCATTTTTCATTTCCTTGTTGTTGTACCTGAGTTTTTCAATCCTTATGTTACATAAAATGAGGAACTTCATAATGGCCATCTGCTGTTTGTAATTCATATGTTTTGGGCCAGAAGGGAGTAATAAAAATGCTTTCTTTTCACAATAAAATAGCTGAACAACACAGGTTTTATTTAAAATTCACCATTTTCAGTATCTTTAGTTTCTTGTGACTTTTTGCTCAGAATACTTTTGCTGGTTATTACCTGCATTATACAAATAATAAAAAAATAAGGTATTAAATTTATATGTAAACAACTAATATGATACCTGATTATTTTCCACAGAATCATATGTTACTCTGGATTGAAGTGTAAGATTATTGTGTTTCTCAAGGTTATAGGATCATAGGAATTTTATTATGGCATCTTAGATGTATAGATGTATTTTGCTCTTGTATCTAATAATGACCATGTAAAAACATGATTAACTGTGTAAAGTTTTGGTGGATTTTTGCTTCATATAATCCTATATCATTCTTGATTTGAAGTAAACTGGAAAAAGCAATATAATTACTAAATTAGTTGCTGTCTAGTATTTTCAAAAAAATGGTAATCAAACTGTAAATTAGTTTGTTGTGAGATGCCTTGAAAATAAATAATTACTTTTTCTTTCTTTGATATTAATTATTCAGGTTGGAAAAATATCCAAAAACAAAAAGAAAAAACTGAAGAAGAAACAGAAGAGGCAAGCTGAGCTGCTAGAAAAACGCCTGCAGGAAATAGAAGAACTAGAGCGGGAAGCTGAAAGGAAAAAAATAGAAGAAAATGTAACCTCAGCTGTACCATCAAATGAACAAGAAGATGAGTACCACCCAGAGGTGAAACTAAAAACAGCTGATATAGAAGAGGTAGTAGATGAAGAACCTGGAAATGATGACGGTTAGTATTACTTGTTTTTATTGACCCTGAGCTTACTGTTTCAGAACAGAAAGTAATTGTGCAGTGTTGCATCTGGTGCAGTGAACAAAATCTCCAGTTATTGAGTTAATTTTCTCCTGTAGGTAAAATTGTAACTACAAAATCTAAAAAGGTAAAGAAAACTCAAACTTAGTACAGAAGTGAAGAAAACCATCAACAGCAGTGTATAGCTGTAAACAATTCAAAAAAGCACATAGAAAATTCAACAGAACAGTCACCATGCTATGTTAAGTGGAATAACTGAGTATCCTGGTGAAGTAGAAGAAGAATAAGATGCATCTTTCTATAATATTATTGTGGTAGATGGAGTCATCATTGCTTTCCCCTTTTCTTCTTACAGTGTTTGTTGTAATGATCTATCAGGTAACAAAGACTGCAACTTCTTCACTAAAATTCTTGCTGTGTCTTGTTAAAATTCCTGTTCAGTCCTGGTGACTTGGACCATAATCATTATGGCCCAGCTCCATTCTGGCTTCCCTGATTTTCTTGTCAGCTCTTCAGTCCTGATAAAGGTGTAGCTACTGAGACTGTAGTTCAGTTTGGTTTGTTTTTGTTCTGCTCTTACGGAGAATTTTCCCACTTCTTTGACTCTGTTGACATAGATTGAATTCTAGATTTTTAAAAGCTTGCTTTCAAGGCCTTTTTCATCTTCCCTTTATAACATTATTCTCTTCTGGATTGTTCTCTCCTGAACCACTTCCCATTTTTTATTTTTCCAAAAGTCCTACTAGTCCGTCCTTTTGCCTTTAATTTAGATTTTAAGGTTTGCATATTTCAGTGATATTCAGTGTTTCCTTGTGTGATATGTCAGAAGTCAGGTAGTTACTGAAGAGTTAAAAATTATGAATGCCTAATTTTAGTCTGGTTTATTGATGTGTGATGTAATGTGTTGCTTGCCAAAATTTTTCAGGTGAAGCAGAAGATCAGGATGAAAAAGAAGACACAGAGAAGGAAAACACTGAAAAAGATGATGATGTTGAGCAGGAACTTGTCAACACTGACTCTACAGACCCTAAGTGGATAGAATCCCCCAAAACAAATGGCCATATTGTGAACGGCCCATTCCTATTGGAACAACAGATTGAAGATGAAGAAGAAGAAGAGGAGGAATGTCCAAATCCTGAGGAGTATAATCTTGATGATCCAAATGCAAAAAGTGATTACTCTTATAGCAGCTCCTATGAACAGTTTAATGGTGAATTGCCAAATGGACGTCATAAAATTCCAGAGTCCCAGTTCTCTGAATTTTCAGCGTCAGTGTTCTCTGGGGCTCTGGAGTCTGTAGCCTGTGGTTCTGCTGTCTCTGAAGGATCAACTGTAACTGAGAGAGAGGAGAGCAGCCCATCTCATGACAGGAGCAGAACGGTTTCAGCTTCCAGCACTGGGGATTTGCCAAAAAGTGAGTGTTGCTCTTAATGGCTTTTGTCTAGTAGCATGGGTGTGTATTGCATTAAATGAAAGAGGCAGGTAAATGGAATACAAAGGTAATGGTTAGGTTAAGAAAACATTGTTTAAGTAAATTTTTCTTGCAGAACTGTGATTTATGGGTTATTTTCCACTCTAGAACTTGCTTTTAAGGGGTATTAGATAAATAAATTATCGTAGAATAAACATTTGCATTGACACATCAGTCTACATGTGAAAGAGAAAAGGAAATCTATAGTTGCAAATAAACATCACTTCTGTAGTTTAAAGGTAGAAGATGAGCATGAGATCATGTAACCTGATGTCCTTTGATAACAAGTTGGTAATATACCGTCTTTTAAGCCCAGTAACCTTTATTGTTGGCTTAAAATGTATTTTTTAGAAAATAAAATATACCTGTTCTTAAATGGACAAATGAAATTACAATCTACTGTGACTGAAATATGTTCTGCTTGGTACTCTGAATTGTTTTAGAAGAATTGTAGTAAGTTTGAACTTGTCTGGCTGCAGCTTCTATCTGTTACTTCTTGTCACATCTTTTCTCAGTCATACTGAAAAATTCTGTATTAGGCTGTGTTTTCATTCATTAATTGTTCTTTGTGTCAAACAGTTCCTGTCTTAACCTTTTATTAATACTCAACAGGGTATGTTGCCAACCCTCAGCTCATTATGGTGTTTCTATATTCAGCATGGTTTTGGACATTTAAATTCTGGCCAGCAGTCCAGAACTTTTGCCTGTAAATCCATTTGAAGACATGGAAGGTGAAATCTTGGTGTCATTGCAAAGAGCTGGATTTTTGCCATTGAATTAAATAGCTTCAGGATATTACACATAGGTCTTATTTATAGTGCCAGTGGTTAAATGATGCATGTATGGGTTTCAGCTTTAATGAAGAAAATACTGAGAGTCTAAATCTGTGAGCAGATAAAAGAAAATGGGAGCTTAGGGAGAAGATCACCAAGCCTGCCATCAACATTGTCACAGATGAATTAGAGCTGCATTGAAAACGGCAGTCAAGTGTATTTCTTGGTTTAAGACTTTAGAAGAGCAATTCACAGTTTATTACAGGGTCTGACAGGTAAGGTAAGAAATATGAAATAAAATACAGCTCAGTAGAACTGCATTTCTGGAAGATCCAGGCAAATGAGGCTTTTAGTCCATCTCCTTACACTCTGGAGTCCCTGAGACAATACAGAGGAGGTTCCTAGATGCCTGGTAGTTTCTTCTTTTGTTCTGCCAGCTGTATATAGGCAGAAAGACTCCACTGCTGTTTTCCTGGGGTGGTGTGTAAAATCTTTGTCTTCAGAGATTAAAGCTGCTTTTGTCCTCATAGAAATAGCTTATCTTCATAGCTGGAGAAAAAAACCTATTTTATTCCTCCTTGATGTTATCCCATCAGTTCACACAACTTTCTTGCAAAGAAAGAAAACAGATAGTAAATTCAGTGATAGTTGACTTTTTTGAAGAAAGGGGAAAAGCTGAATGTTACAGATGTTAATGGCATCAATAATAACATTGAGTATAACAGTAATAAAACAGATGAAGGTATTTAGAAAGAAGCATAGAGGAGTTAGAGGCTATTTAACACTTTTAAATGGTGCTGCATATTTTTTCACCATATCTTTATTCTCCTTTTCTTGTGCTGAAGTAGACTTTAATTTGTTCTTCTTTCTCTAGGCTTTGCTGTGCATTGTTAAGTGGCATGGTTTCATTTTTTTGGTGTTCTTGCTTTATTTGGTGCACGAACCAATTTGTGTTTAGTGGATGAGCAGTTTTTATCTTTTTTTAAGTTTTCATTGCGTGACCAAATGCCCTGAAGATAGATCAGTAATTTCCTCACGACTCTCCTCCTCCTCTTTCCAGTGTTTGAATGTTTGCTTAGTACATTGTCATGCTGAGATTGTGAGAATTAAGGTGGTACTTCTTAGTTTCTATGGAACCAGGACACAAGTGTTCACTAATTTTGTGCACAGGTTAAGCTTATTTGGATGCTTTTTTTTGCATACTATCTAGAAAATACAGTTGTTCTGACTTCACTTTCAGTTGTAAATGATTGTCGTTTGTCAGATACAGAATCCAAGAATTCATCTTTCGGAAGAGACAGGACTTAAGCATCGTAAGTTTTTAGGAAAACACAAAAGTGTAGGCACTTCCCTATTGCTTGCTTAGGTCCTTCTCTTAGGAAAAGGTTGAAGAAAGCTGTTGCATAATGCCATATTCAGATGTCTTAGTCATGAGGCTTTTTTCCCCCCTTCATTCGACTTTATTTACTGCAGTCCTTCAACAAGACATGTGGGAAGGATTTAGCCAGCATTGTCTTTTGCACAGACTACTGAACTGAGAAAGGTCCTGTTGCTTCTGTTGTAATGAGGGATGCATGGGATAATGTTAAAAAAATTTAAAACATTACACTGTACTATGCAGCATGTTTTTAAGGGAAGACTTTAATATTAAAGCTTACTAGTCTTTTTGGTTCCTATCTTTTGAGTGTTTTACTTCTGTCCTTATGTTGATGCTTTTTATAACTTGAGTCTTGGACTCCATTCCAGCTTTTTTAGAGGGCTGTTTGTTGAGGTCACTGCCCCCTCTGCCTTTTACTATTTACTCCTGTATTTTCATTCCCTCTCTCCTCTGGTGGACCCTGCCACTTTCTTTTCTGGTTGGCTAATATTCAGTGCTCTGATGACCCTTTCAGGCTTCCTGTGCCAGCATTTGAAGATCTCCATCTGATTTCAGTCACTCCTAATTCACCATTAGACATCCAGTTTTTTTTTTTGTCCTTGTCCTGTGTCTGGTGTATTTTCCTCTTCCAAGTCTTTCACCAGTTTATCAGATCATTGCAGTCACAAGTTTTTGGATCTAGTACCTCTTTCTTATCTTACCTTCAGTTTCCAGTTTACACCTTGCAGCTTAGGGCCAAGGAAAGAGAGACCAGTCCTCTGCTTCCCTGTGATTTGTGATACCTGGTTCTGTCTTCTGCCTCCAAGTCATCTGCTTTCTTTCCAGTTTAGGAACTAGCAGGTGGAATGTTAAAACAGAGAAAAGCAGCACCTCTACTGGTGGTGTTAAGGTTTCAGTGTCCCAAGAGCCTCTAAAGATTGCAAAGTTAATCAGATTAAAGTTCTGCCTTTTTAGTCTGGATCATAATTGATGCAAATAGGACCTTCAGAGAGCTTTGAAAGCTGAATTATTTGTGAAAAGGATGACAGCCCCCTAGGCTCTCAAATTAGCCATGTTTTGGTGAGTCTTTTATCCCTTGGGATAGGTTTACAAAAAAGAAAAAGAAGAATCCAGCCAGATTTTATTTACTGTAGCCAGGCATGGAAGTGCAGGATTTATTTTCTCAACCAAACTGTTCCAAGAACATATCTTTCATGTGTGTAGTGGGTGAGTTCTTAGAGTCTGAGTTTTCACATTTTCTGTCTGAATCTGTTCTGGGAAGCATATACACTGGTTTTGCTTAGGAGCTCCTCTGGATATTGTAGTAATAGTCATTTGGCAGCTAAAAAATGTGAAAAATTTTCTCTCTAAATGTATAAGGATATTTAGAAATCAGGGTAAGGAATTCTATTTATGTTGCTTGAATTTCTCGTAACATTCAGCAAATTATTTTGATGTCTTCAGTGTATGACAATACTGAATGAAGTGTCAAGGCAAAACTGCTTAGAGATAATGAATAGTAGGATTAACATACTAACTATTCTGCATTTTGCTTGTGTTAGCAAAAACTCGTGCTGCTGACTTACTGGTGAATCCACTGGACCCACGAAATGCAGATAAAATTAGAGTTAAAATTGCTGACCTGGGGAATGCCTGCTGGGTGGTAAGTGTAACTACATCATTTTAGCTGTTCACTATTTAGAACAGGTCTTTTTATAGTCCTTTTTTTTCCATTAATTTGGTTCTTTCTATTTTAGCACAAACACTTCACAGAAGACATCCAGACAAGACAGTACAGATCCATAGAGGTTTTAATAGGAGCAGGTTACAGTACACCTGCTGATATCTGGAGTACAGCATGTATGGTAAGAACAATGCAATGTGTATTTTACAAGAGTAAAGCTCCTAAAACAGTTGTTTATTTAGTGAGGAAGCCTGATGGGGATGGTTTTGACACAAATAAGTTATCATAAATAATGCTGTATCAGATAGCTGCTGATAATTTCTTCCCTTTCTTTCAATTTCTCAAGCCTTCTTAATCAAAATGAAATATTTTGGAGAGTACATCTGATTTTCATGTGATGCATTTTAAACTTGTAGTCAGAAGCATGCAAGTTTAGAGAGAAAATATATGTCTATTCTGAATGACAAAATGGAACTGACAAAGTACAACTGTTTGTTTCATTCTAATCTTAGAACCTGGGCTACTGTTAGCTGTGATTACATTCCCTTTTCTTGTAGAGTAGCAAAATAGTGAAATACTTTAAATTGGTGCCAAGTGCAGTGAAAACATGGGTTGGATTAGGCTTGGTTCTAAACTTTCAAGAGCAGGAATTTAGTTTATTTGCATAAAATATGTGGTAACATTCTGTAGAATTAGCTTTAACACAGCTGAAATTACAGCTTTTTAAGAGTCTTTAGAGAACAGAAAAAGTGAAAACTTAATCATGCAGCTTTCTGAAACACCCTAAGATCTCTTTGAGGATGAACAAGCTGTATGCATCTTCATTAAAGATAGTATGGATATCAAAAAAACAAATTTAGAAATACCTTTGCCTATTTTAAAAGCAAAAACTTAATCAAATCTTTATATTTTACAAATACATGTCTGATAAGAGTAAGTGTGTGAGGAGGAGGAGGAGAAGAAGACTCAAATACTAGACACAGTTTGCAGGCGTGGGTGATGAGAAGCATTACACAGCTCGGAGGGAGAGGAGGAGGAGGATTGAAAGGAACATAAAATCCTACAGATATTATAAGTTCAGTAAGCCATGTGTTGGAAGTAGCTAACCCATAAGTGAAATTAAAGTATGTCTGCTCTGGAGTTTAATACTAGCTTTTTCTTTAGTTCACAGAAAACCCATCCATTTACAAATTTACTCTTCTATTTGGGGAGGAAATGGAGAATTTGTCTATTACATTGAAAAAAAAGCATATAAAATACTCCACAGCTTGTTCTTTAATTCCTTTAATTATTCTTCTCTTAACTAACTACAAAATCATTATAGAGACTTTTTTCTTTTACCTAGTATTTTGTAAACCTCAGTTGAACTTGATAACCTTTTATTTTATTGGAACCCTGCATTCGTCTTTAAGCTGTACTTGGGGCTGCTAACTTTATAGTCTTATGTAGTCTTTTAGTCTTGTAGCTAAAGGCACATAAAGCAGGCTGAGATCTACCTAGAACTGTGTTTAAACATAGTGGGGTACTAAATAGCAATATCACACCTGAGGAAAATGATATTCTTGCAATATTTTATTGATTGGGGTCACCCAGCCTATTACAACTTCTCCTCTGTGTTATATAAGTGTTACTGCTTTCTTCAAACTCAGGGAAAGAAAAAAGCCTAAAGCATCACTGCCACTGGAGGTATCTCAACTCAGATTCACAATTATGTATGAGATTTCAGTATTTTAAAGATAAAAATGTATTTCTGCTTTTTTGTTATGTAAGCCTTGCAGATAGTAAAGCATTTGAGGCAGAAGTGCTGTAATTTTGTCTTCTGTCACAGTCTTTAGGTTTTTGCCCTTAAGAAATGTGGTAGAAATTTTATAATGTTACAGCACTTACATATAGTCATTGAATACAATTGTAATCATGGTATAGTTGTGTAAAAAATAGAGAGCAGCCTCTCAAGCTCACAGAAAAAATTCATTTGAAAACCCCTAGAATCTGTTTGCATTGCTGTGTGGCTGAGAAAATGGGGTCAGAGCATTGGGGATGCTGATCATGTATCAGATGGAAAACAGCTCTGAGGTGGGGATTGCCTTGAAGACCTTAATACCTCTTTCTGCAGAGGTCTTGCAATAGAGATTAATGGCCAGGAAAGCATTCCTGATGTGGAACTGCAAACTCCCAAATTTATTTAGGCTGTCTTTGGAAACTATGATGTGAACCTTTCCAATCCCTAAGGCAGTCAGGAACTGTGAAGTGCCAAATGCCTCTACAACCCCACTTTTTTTCTCAAGTTTGGTTTCCTTGTTGTACCTAGATTTGGTTAAGAAAATCCCCTTCTAGGTTATCTTGCTCTTGTTTCATATTTAATTCACTCTGTTCCATGTTTACTGTGTTTTCAAAGGGATTGTCTTCTGGAGCAGGTGGTGTTTATTTTCAGCCAAAATGCAGCTCAGATGCCCTGTTAGCCTTGATGTCCAGGACTCCCAAAGGGGAGCAGAGGCGACTTTACTTGTACAAGTCTTGAGTCATTAAGGGCATTTTTGGAAGCAGTATTGTGCAAAATGAGTGGTCCAGCAGTATTTCCATTACTTTTTCCTTGGCAAGTTTCCATCCATCCATACTTTACCTAATGTGACAGCACCAAGCACACATGAACCCTGCTTAGCTTGCAAAGTAGATGATTTTCTCCATGTATTTTGTATCCAGTACTGTGTCAGATGTTCTAGCTCACATCTCCATTGAAAAAATGGCACAAAAGGCCTTTCTTGGAACTTAGTGTCTGTAGGGTTTCTGTGTCAGAGATTTATGTGTATATAAAACTCACAAATCTTTGTGTCCTGGATTATATGAAGGATGACTTGGAATGCTTGGTACCAGGATTCACCTGGGGTCTTAACTTGGTCTTGTGCTTTATAGATCTCCATTTGAGCCTAAGGTTTTTACTGCCTTTTGCTTGCTAATGAAGTAATCTTGCTCAGTGAGGGTAGCACTGACCATGAGTAGCTCAGCTACTGGTTCTTGTATTGGCTTGTATTTATGGCATAAAGTGTGTTAAGCACAGAAGATTGTGTTTTATGTCAGCAGCAGTAGAATGTCTTTTTCCATCATACCATTTGCCTGTCCATTTTACACAGTCTTTAATAATAATGATGAGGTTTTTAAACAAGGCCTCTGATAAACAGGCCCTGAGCATTCAAAGCATCTGCGTTCCTGTGTGCACAGCAACCTCCAGAATATCCCCTTATGAATCTTCTGGGACATGGTACGTTGTCTCAATGGAGAGCATTCCTTGCCTGGGCTCAGTTAGTTTGGGATGGCTTCATCCATCCAGGAGTGTGATGGTTTTGATGCAGCTTATAGGAAAGAAAAGTCCAGTTTTATTTATATTGACTTCAGTATGGGACTAGCATTTTTCTCATTAGGATTACTTGTGCTGGGAGTGTATGTAATCAGAGCCATGTAAGGGCTCTACCCAAACAGCAAAAGAGGGCAAAATAACTCAGTGCTAATAATCTTGCAGTGCTGTTTCTTTGGTGTTATGTCAGTAAATAAGTAGCATTGCAAGCCAGTAGCCTGTGAGCTGAATCTTCTCATTTTATTTAGTTTGGCGTGGCCCAGTTCTTGTGCCCCAGACTTCTTTGAATCAGGTTTAAAGGATGAATGTGAATATCCTCAGAGTCGTACCAGTCCTCTGCTCAGGTGATCTGAGTTCAGAGTTACTCAGAAAAAAACAAATAAAGGAAAGGAAGAAAGAGGATGTTGCATATCTTTGGAGGCTTATAATCAGTTCAGTGCATGCATGAAGTGCTGTGAAGGAGGTTGGTTGTCAGTGGGCTTTTTCAGACCATGGCAGAGTTGTTTGCTTGTTCAGTGCTTGGCAAAGAATTCCACTAAGTGTAACTTGTATTTTTTTCTGTAGACTTTGATGGTCTTGGTTGGAATGATGCTGTCATTTGCTGGAAATTCATAAGTTTGGATAAGGAAATTGTACAGCACCCTTTTATTTTTCTTTTAACAATATGGCCTGTTTAAGTGGAATACTCAGCTGTTCTCATGGAGAGCTAGACACTGGGAATCTCTCCACATTTACTAAATTCTAGAAGATGTTCCCTTCCTGTACTAAGCTCTAATTAAATGCTGCCAGCAGGGAGGTGCAGCTCTTATTTTCACCCAAAAAAGGGAATAGATTTGGAGGCAGCAGTACCTTTAACAGGATTGAAAGCATTCTTGATGATTTCGTTGTATCAGTTTGAATTTCCACATTAACAGTATTGAGCGGGTTGGTTTCTTTAGAGCAGAAACTGAACAGGCAGTGAGTGATTTAGCATTTCCTAAATCCCAGAAAACATGGAACACAGTACTCCAGAGCTGCTGCCAAGAAGTCCTGGCAAGATAAGGGAGTTAGTACTGGCAGACAGCATCCTTTTGTATTGCTTCTGGAAATGAGTGCAAGCACCATGATTCCACTGCTTTTCCTTGTTCCAATCTCCTTGGATTGGAGACAGGAAAAGCACCTGAAGTGATGAATCTCATCGTCTGACTTCTGTTCATTACCTTTGCTTTGAGCTGCTGGAGGGGGTGACGGTGTCACAGGCTGGGACATGAACAAGGCTTTTTAAATTTTTAGCACTTTTCAGAGGTGTGTTTTGTGGAGAGTTGTGATTCCTGCAATATCCTCTTTTTGTAATAAGACCTAGCATAGAGATGACAGCTATAGATCAGCAGGAAGTCAGAGGAGGTGAAAATTGTATTTGGTATTTTATCTACCCAAAGAGAATACAGATGATGAAAGAAAACACTGCGAGGTGTGACCGAAAGGGGACAGGCAAAGAGCTTTCAAAACAAGGGACATGCTGCTACAAGGCAAGCAAGTTTACAGCAGTGGGGTTTATTCATGGGCATTTCTGTTCATGTCAGAGAACTCGGAGAGCAGTTCAGAATGGAGAAGGAGCAGGATATCGTAAGTTATGTTGTTACAATTAAACTTACATGTAAGTGCTTGCAGGTGCCTTGCAGGCTTGTGCCCCCAGTTTACTACTTTGTGTGATGTCCTCTAAGGTGGAGTGGAGAGGTGACTGTCCTTAACTACTCTTCCACTGTTGTAAGCAGGGAAAAAATGATCATATCTCCATGGGATCATGAGTATCATCATGTCAGTATGTGTGAGTGGCACATACCAAAGGTGTGATGACAAGCCTCAGTCTGCACAGAAGCAGTATTTTGAGGAAAAATTGAAAATCAAAAATGTGGTTTCATGGAGAGAAAAAGCTGAAGCTGCTATGCACGTATTTTTCAGTAGGCAGATACAGTACAGAATGCTGTTATTACTCGCTGTACACCCTTTTTGAAGGTGGTGGGTGGACAACCTGAAACACTCAAAAGAAAATGATTTCCCAGAGGAGCTGACTTTCCAAAACAACCACTCAGTATGCATGATTCCAAGATCGGAGTACAGCAAATAAAATAACCCTGTTTCCTTTCCAAGCATCCCATGTAAGTCTCTATTTTGTATACTTGGCCTTTCTTACCAAGCACTAACCATGCAAAATGCCTTTCATACTCTTCCCATTGCCTGGCTCTTCTGAGGGAGATGTCCATGGGAGAACAAACTGTCAGCTGGTGTGTGCATCTCAGAAAGCTTTCTGATCTTCTTTCCATGCTCCCACTGACCTGTGGAACAGTGTTCTTAAAACCAAGCCTGTTTTTAAAGCAGTCACAGTCTTCTCATTCACATCTCTTCATTTCAGCTGGGGCAGAGAAGCTCTGGCCAAGAGCTGCATCTCATCTGTCAAAATAATAATTCTGGCCTATAGCTTGTTGTTCTTTTTCAGCTGGAGCTTCAATTCAGGGAGGCTGATGCAGTCCAAGTGAATTGTTCTTCCAGTCCTCTCCCAGAGAGCTTTCCCTAGGCATGCATCCATTTTTCAATCACCAGATTGAGTACCCAGCTGTCACACAGTGAAAATGTAGCTATTTCCAATTGTGTGTTTAGATATGGGTCCATTATATAGCAATGCCACCAGTTCTGTGCTGTGCTAGGTTCACATACAATCGCGTGGCAGGAAAGAAATAGAGCCTCTTCAGAGCCTATAAAACAGCAGTGTAGCCATTTATGTGAAAGGTTCACCATCTGCAGATGGAGAAAAGCAGTCTAGACTAGTTTTCTGTGAGAACCTTAGGAAAGTGGTAAGTAGAAATTGCCAGAACACTCAGTAAAGATGGATGGTTGCCTTGGGCTTCCGTGCCATATGTTGAGTGTGATGTATTTAATTTTTTATCTCCATGTAATAAATGAAATGCTGACTTGTCTTGAGGTAAATGTCAACATTAAGTAAAAAATCATGGTATTTTAAAGTTGGAGCTTCTGTCAAGAAACTTGTTTTTAGAAATTATTACTTTCAAAGGGAAAGTAAATAGATACGGTTAGTCTGTATTTGTAGCATCATGGAAATTATAGATAGATTTAGGTTTAAAGTGATCTCTGGTATCTGCCTCCTTGAACAAGGGTTGTTGTCAAAAGTAGATGAGGTCACTCAGAGCCATGTCCATTTGAGGGGTACATACCTCAGGATGTACCTGTAAGAATGGCATCTCCACAGCCTTTCTGAGCACCTTGTCCCAGTACCCAGGCAGTCTCATCAAAGAATTTTTTTTCCTCATATTTGATTGGAATTTCCCATCTTGCTACCTGTGTTGTCCTTTCTTTGGGGAGAGTGTACCTTTTCTTCTATTGCCTTCAGGCAGTGGAGTGCAGCAACTAAATCCCTACTCCCCTTCTTCCACCTGAGCAAACCCAGGCCCTCCAGCCTCCCCTCCTGCATCCTCTGCTCAGCCTGTAATGCCTCAGGTCCTCCCTGACCTTCCCCCACTTCAACAGCGTCACTCTCACGCTGCTGGCCCCAGAGAGGTCACAGCTGGGCAGACCACACCTGTGGTCACTGTGCTGCCCTTGGGGTCTCAGTGTGTCATCACAGAGTGTCAGTGACCTCCCTTATGGGGTCTGGGGGGTTGTATGTGCCTGCCTGTGGGTGTAAAGTGTGGGTGAGTACTGAGAATGCCCAGGAAGCCCGGGGCAGCAGTGGTTCCACAGCCAGAGCTGTGGCTCTCAGTGTGCAGCAGCAGAGATCTGCTCTTCCAGCAGCACCCACTCAGTAACAGCATGGGCTCTCCAGTGCACCACGCCTCTGGACAGTGGTTTAATGAGCAGAAAGACTCTGATACAGTCCAGAGACGTGGTTGTCCTTCTTACAGCTATTTATGTGTTTATTAATGTATTTCTAGCGCTGATTCTTTATGATAAAAACCTTGATCTGGGTTTTATTCTTTTTTATATGAGGACAAATTAATTTTATTTATCTTGCACTGTGTAGCCGGTCTGAAAGTAGCTGGGAACATAATACCAGGTTGCCCCAGATGATCCTGTGAGACATTGTCTTCCATGGATACTATGAACCATCATTACAAATACTTATCACACCACCTGCCTCTGGGCTGTCCTTGTGTGCATCTGAGTCAGAAGTGGTTTTGTTCTTAGAGTCCTTTAGGGACTTTTGACAGAAAATCAAGTGTGTGAAGTGCTGCCACCCCAGCCCATCCTGGGCATGGAGTCAGAGCTGTACAAAAAGGAAAAGAGAAGCATCATCATCATTTTCAAAAGCTGTAGGTTTTGTTCAGCAAGAGGGTGGTATACAAAAAAAATAAATCCCAAATCTATGGGAATTTTCAGCTCTTGTGATACACAAACAGATCTGAAATTCAGAGTATCACAGCAGTATGCTTACCTCTTGTGCTTCTCTATAAACAGTTTTCAGAGTTCTTCAGCTTTATCTTTTTAGTCCCACACAGACATATTGAGCTATTAATACTTCATTCTTGGGACAGAAACTATATTCTTGTGTAGTCTACCCTTATGGCTAAATTCAGCTACATTTCTGTTCTTCTCCAGGGATCTTTGTGTAATAGCAGTGAGTTTCTCAGTGTCCTCAGGAATCAGCCCAACGGTGTGTGTTCTCCTGGGAAAGCTGGTCCAGCTCTTCCTATGAATAAATACATTGCCATGAGATACAGCGAGGACACTTGAGTCTTCTCTGTCTCATCTCAGAAGAATAACAGTGTTCTCTGTGGTGTGTTTAGAGATCTTTCCCAGTGATCACTTCTGGCTGCTCTTAACATTTATTTCAGTTTAGAAACCTGGTATTTTATGAAGTCCTTCCCATCTTTTTCAACTGTAAAATGCAAACTGTCAATCCTGAGCTAAGAGTGGAATAAGAAAGTAGTGAAGGACTGTTTATTAGTGATAGTAACTTTAGAAGTTAAAGGCCTGTTCAGAGGATCAGCAGAAATGTCAACAAGGGGTGTTCTTGTTTTCTTGGCTGCTATGTGTGATTGCAATGAGTTATGTTGGCTGTAGCCCACTTGGATGACAGTGCAGTTCACAGCTTGAAGAAGCCAAGTGCTCATAAATAGGCTAAATTTACAGGTGATTTAACAATTCCAGATTATACATTGGAACAGAAAAGTGTCTATTTTCAGGAGACAAGTATTTTGTAGTAAATGTTCTAATGGAGTGAAATCCCATCCTAGAATTATGCTAGGAAGCTCTACCTTATTTTTGGAATGCTTTTCTGGATCAGATGTTTTCCCATGTCTTGGACATGGAAAATAGTTTGATGTTTAAACCACCTGGAAAGAATTAGATTCCTGTGGCTGCTTGGGCAGTTGGTGAGCCAGTGCTGAAAGAGAATAGTTTAACAAACTAGACCATATGAATCCATGTCTGGACACAAGTAGGGGCTCTCGTAGTTGCTTTAGTGCTTTGCAGCTTTTCATATTCATTACACCCATAAAGAGAAAGTCAGCTTTGCCCTCAGCTAACACAGGGTTAGCGTCCCATGGAAGCATTGCCTGCCCTGAGGGGATCTGATGTCCCGGTGTCTGTTCTGGATTCCCCATCAGTAGCTATCTTGCCATTTACTCCCATCATTGAAGTATTTTAAAAAAACTCTTTCAGATTTAGAGTCATCAAAAAAGCTAATTCAAATGATTAGTTATAGTCATAAATGGATTTTATTTGTGATTCAGGCTTGTTTAGTTCAGCCTCCAGCATGCAATCTGACAGGTAAATTCCCTTCACTTACACGTGTAGCTCTTATTACATGTTTAGAGATACCTGTTGTGTTCAGAAGTACTTGACACAGTCTCCGGGCTGCACTGAGAGTGTGAGGCCGTGTTTGAGGCCGGCTCAGTGCAGCGCCGCCGGACCCTCGGGAGCCGCTTCCTGGGCACTGCAGGGAGCGGCTGCACTCCAGCCCTGCCTGATTCCCTTCCTTCAGCCCGCCTGGATGGGCAGCAGTGCCTGGGGGATGGGCGCGCTCAGCCCCAGGAGGCTCACAGGGCTCTCAGCAGAGCCTGGCTTCGCGCTGCTGCTGCTCGGCAGGAGAGATGTCCCCAGGTAAGTGGCTGCTCCTCAGTTCCAGTCACAGGCCTCAGCTTTGAGTGTGAATTCCCTCTGGCTTCTGAGATAGTTGTGATGTTGTGCTGACATCTTACGATCAAAAGCGTTCCTTCTGCAGTACCCATGACTGTGTCTGTTGCGTTGTAGGCGTTTGAGCTAGCGACTGGAGATTACTTGTTTGAACCACACTCTGGTGAAGACTATTCCAGGGATGAAGGTATGACTCTTTTGAGGTATTGTAAGAGTTTCTTCATATTTTCATACACCTTCTCTTAAATTTCCAGTGAGCTTACAGTGGGGTTTAAGTTTTGTATTTGAGTAGAACTGTTCATATACATTGTTTTCAGAATATAAGTATGATTTTTTTTCTTTTTAGTTTTAAGTTCCACCACTAGCAGTGGGTGGGCAAAAACTGCCTTCTGCAGATATTCATCTACTTAACAACTACCTGAAGGAATTAAACTGCCCTTCTTGTAAGATTGCATATGTGTGGAATCCTGATTGAAAATAACAACATTTTAGTTTAGAAAAGAAACGACAAATTTGAACTTTATTATATTATTCTCTTTACAAGAGTGACACTGGAATAATGTTTACATTGTGTATTTTTATTTGTATTAAGCAATTACTAATTATTTTTTTTAAATCGGAGTTAACTCCTGCTTCCATCTATATACCTGTCCATTTTCATGCTTGTTTGCTTGTAAATGCTCTTTGCAGTGGTAATGTGGGCATCATTCATTGTTCCTAAATGCTACTAATGATGCCAGAGCTCTGCTGATCCTGGAAACCTCTGCATGGATTTGCTGCAAACATTGTTGATTTGAAACTATTTCTGATTTTTTACTAATTCCAGTTTCTTTCCTCTTCTTTTTTATCCCATCCTTTCCCTGCCCCTTCCACTCCCGTATCCTTTTTTTCTCTCCCTCATAGACCACATAGCACACATCATAGAGCTGCTAGGCAATATCCCAAGGCACTTTGCTCTATCTGGAAAATATTCTCGGGAATTCTTCAATCGCAGAGGTAGTACCTCTTCTTTTTGAAAGGTGCCGTGATGCAGACAGAAGTGGAATTGCTGTTGCTGGTTGTATCATGTCCCAGCGAGGAGCATTTCCTGAAATCACACAACAAAATTTTCATTTTGAAAAGCAAAATTCCCAGCAATCTCTGACAATTTTTTTTTTACCCAAATGTTCTCAAAAATAACTATTGGTACATTTTAAATTACTTGGCAAAACTAGTTTGTGGCAGCTGACGCTCAAACGTTGTTTTGAGAAGGAAGTTTTGCTGAAAGTATCTTTCCAAAGTAGCCACTGAGCGAGCAGTGTGCACGTGTGTTTTTTACCAGGATCAATCTATTTCTGTCTGTACCGGGCCAGTGTTAGTGTGTGCATGCAATGTACTGATTAAACTGTTGTATGTTTCTGTTTTGCTGGCAATGTTCTCCAATGCAGACCACATAGCATTGATCATTGAACTGCTGGGAAAAATCCCTCGAAAATACGCTATGTTGGGGAAATATTCCAAGGAGTTTTTCACCAAAAAAGGTAACGGTATTTATGCAACACTAATTTAAAGCATAATACTATCCAAAAGGAGAATATGTTCATTTAGGGGTACTGAAGAAATAGAACCATTTAAATGGAGAGCGCTTACTAAAGAAGAACTGTGATGTAAAATTGGCTTTCTGGGAAAAGCCCCAGTTTGCAGTGTTCATTTCAATATTTCATTTCAAATTCATTTGGGGGTGTACTCAGCAAAGTGTGGATGTTAACAAGTGTCCGTGTGAATCTCCTGTCTAATGTTCCTGTAAGTGTGAGGACTCAAGTGATGCATATCTTGTAACGTGGTGAAAAATCATCTGTCAGCAGCTTTGGATCCTAGCTAGTGGTCCAGCAGGTGCTGCTGGTAAGGAATGACAGAGGCAGGAAGGGAATACCTGGGCAGTGGACACTGAGCTGGGCGTGGCCGCTGTCACACCAGGGAGCAGGCAGGGTGTGTGCCAGGCGATGGAACTTGGCCCGGGCAGGGTTTGACTCCTGGGGAAATGTGCTGATGCCCCAGGGTGTGAGACAGCCTGTGCTGTGTGGAGGGACAGGCTCTGTCAGGAGCATCCTGTTACATGATGGGGGAGCATCCAGGGCTGCCAGCCCCAGCTGGGGAGGGCACTTCCCAGCTGACCAGAGCTGGGGATTGCCCTGCCCGTGGCTGCCCGGCAGCGGCAGTGAGGTGTCGGTGTCCAGGGGCTGAGCTGGTGGCCCTGGAGCTCGGGGTTGTGAGGCCGACCACAATCAGTGATTCACCCTCCCATGCCCTCCCAGCAGGGCCTCCTGCTCTGTGCTGGATATTCCTGCTCCAGCAGGGACTCCCTGTGCCTCGGTGTCCTTAAGGAGGCTGCTGATGGCGTTGCAGTGCAGAGAAGGGCAGCAGTGATGATCTAGGAGGGAGCAGCTGCCCTTGGGGGGAGGCTGAAATGCCTGGGGCTTTTGAGTGTGGAGTTAGGTTTAGGTAATCAGGAAGTCAGTGGATAAGCTGGAGACAGAGCTGCTGTTTGCCAGCGCTCACCATGTAAGAGCTGGAGGAAAGGCAGTGAAATTTGCAGGGGATGTCTTTAAAACAAGTGCTTCCCTGCACAGCAGGTAGTGAGCTTCAGGAGCTGGCTGCCTCAGTGGGCAGAGAGAGGGCCTGTATCAACAGGCTTCAAACAATCTCCTGGTCACTGAGATGTACAAACTTGAGGCCCACAGGTCTGGAAATGTATAAAGCAGTAAGAGGGCTGGGCACGAGATACACTCCAGCAGCTGCAATCCCTGTCTGGTGCTGCTGCAGGTATCTCACATTCCTGCTTTTCACCTTACAGCAGACAGGTTGGCATTTTGTAATGATGTGCTAGAACTGTAAAATGACCTAGCAGTTACTCATAACTGCAGTGTTGGCAGTGCACAGGAGAGGGCAGTTTGTAAAATCCCGTGATGTGGAGAGTCTCTGGTGCTTCCATGAGCATCTTCAACTGCAGAGTGTCACTGTTGTCCTCTAGGGCCTGAATGTCAGTGGCATTCCTCAGAGGCACTGGGGGGCCTCTTACATCCTCAGGGTGGGATTTAAGGTAGGATTAAAGGCTTGGTTCATCAGCCACACAACATGTAAGTGCAAGTTTGCTGTGGAAGATTAAGTAGACTTGGATCCCGCCTGTTTCTGCTTAAACCAGAGAATCTCAAATGCAAGACAAAGGGGTAACAAACCAAGCTGCTTTTTCAGATTATACCAGTTATTCTGCTGTTGCAGGTTGGGGAAGCTGAAATGTTTTGTGGAATAAAACTGGCAGTGCCAAGTGTCCTGTTTACTTGAGCATCTTTTCTTTACCTCAGGCACCTTTTCCTTTTTCCTGGCCACCCCAGTTCTGCCAGCCTCTGGTGTCCCCTGCTGGGATTTGTGTGTGGTGGCTGGCAGGGTATGAGAGGTAGGCTTCAGAGTTGGCCACCAAGCTGCTGCATTTTGTACTCATCTGCTTGTGGCTTGGAGATCAGAAGCCTCCTGGTACAGGCCTGAGGCTCTTGGGAGAATTTCTCACCGTGGTCTAAGGACAGGCTTAGAAATCTTCCTGTTGAGCTCCTGTTTCGAAAACATCAGTCTTGGGTGAAAATCACTTTGAGTTTTGCTCCTGTCCATGAGCAAGTTTGACCTCAGAGAGATGCTTTAAGCATTTGAGTTGTGCTGCTGAACTCCCAGGCACAAGAATAAAGATGCTAGTAACGTAAAGAGTTTAGAGGATCAAATCCTTTCTCAGTAATTGCCTGAAGCAGTTTCAGACATTCAAATAGGAGGATGCATTTAAAAGAGGAAATATCTCATCTTGAAAGTTCTTATACTATAACACAAATGCTCACATATTTTTATAGGATCTCATCTTGAAAGTTCTTATACTATAACACAAATGCTCACATATTTTTATAGGGTCTCATCTTGATTGAGCCCAGTAAAGGACTCCAGGGTCTTTTTCTTCAATGTCTTCATGGAAGCTGTTTTGACTGTAAAAAATATTAATATGTTTTAGCATTGAAACATAAAATCCTTTTGTTATTCCTAGACCATGGTCCCTTCTATTTTTCTTCTGATATTTGCTAGTCCTGTTTCCTTGTGAGTTTAACCTGTGCAAGATGCTGGCCAGGTGCTGGCTTTGCCCTTTGGAAGCTGAACAATGAGAAGCTCTCATTGTGATGTCCTGGAAGGGAGGGAGGGCTCCCTCCACGCTCCTCACTTCCACCTGCTGCACCACCAGTCCTTGAATTAGTTCTCAGGATCATGTCATGGATGTGTAGCAGCAGATTATATCCCATTGCTGCTTCCCCAGTTCTTCACATCATCCATGTCTTACTGTTCAATAATCCATCCTCCTCTTGCCTGGTGACACATCTTAAATTTGTCTTGGACAAATTTTATAGACTAGATTTGTGGTTTTTTTTGGATTATGGTCAGCAGAGACAGCTTTAAGTAGCATTTTTTTCCCCTGGTCCTTCAGAAATTGTTCTAGTAATTTCCTTCTGGCTTAACGTTTCATTTTTCAGTGGAATCATTGCTGCCTCTGCTTTGGCAACAGGAGCTTTATAGCTCTGACAACTCTGTTGTCCTCTGCAGATTATCTCCTGTGTGCTTCACTGTCAAAAATCCAAATAAAGAGCTTCTCTGAGGAAGTTCTCAGTATTACATTTTTAGCACTTCTTTTAAAATTCATGCTAATGCCCTGAATACAGATGGTGTCAGACTGGTGGGGCTTGTGCTTTTTAAATTTCTCCCTTAAATATAGGTACAGCCTTGCTCTCCTCCAGCTACACGGTACAAACACCTTGAACTAGGTGAAAATACATGTTGGCAGACACCTCCATTTCCTGTGCTCTTCTCACACCTTAGATGGAAATGAAAAGGACTCACATGAAAATTATTTCTAAGACTTTGTGTCCACTTGAGCAGTGTTAATTGTCTTTTACTTAACCTATTTTGTTTCCATAGTTAGCGTCATGATCCTTACTGAAAACTGAAGCATTAGTTTAAGCATGGCCCCCACACAGATACTTTTTACTGAATCCTGTCTTCTTAAGCTCTTTTACAATCTTCACTGAATTTCTTGTGGAAAACTTCAGCCATAGTGCTAAAATAATTTGTTCCTTAGAAGAAAAACTGCTGAGTATTGTGCTGGCCTTAGCATGGGCATTCACAAAATGAGGAGTACTCAGACAGCAAGAACTCTCCTTCCACAGTGGCACCAGGAGCCTCATGGTGCAATCTCACCTTACCTTATCAGACCTGAGAGAGGGAAGATGCTGGAAATGACAAAATGTGAGTGCAGAGATGAAGACAGTGCTGGATGGGAACACACACCCACCTTCCCTCAGAGCTAACCCTTATTTGGTACATGATTACAGCAGCCCTTGCACTGAATGCTGGGAGCTGGAGAAACCATGGATATTTTTCCTAGGAATTTTTTGCTTGCAGTCAGAAACAAGTTATTTTTCTATCACTTTTTGGCAGTAATTTGAGTTCATGCATTCCTGTTACATAATTTACTACCTGTCCTTGTAAGCAGTTGCCAATACACTCTTTTGGAAACCTTCCAAAAGGTAAGATTTTCAGCAGTTAAATTTCAGGGTTGCACAAAGATTTAAAGGACTGAGAGTGAGCCTGCAAACGAACATGCTGCTCCAAGGTGTGCTGTCCTCCCTGTTATGTGGGGCAGTTGTGGGCCCAGAGCAGAGCCTTTCTGTGTCTGTGGGTACTGATGGGACGTGCTTGCACTGTGAATGTTCACACACAAACCAGAAGTGGCCTCTGCTGGGGGCAGCACACCTGGGGTTCCTGTTTCTGGCAGGACTCCCCTGCAGCGTGTGGGTGATGCATTGTTTGCACACTTGCTCTTGTGGGGACTTTGTGACAGCAGCTGGAGAGCTGCTTTTTCAAGCACTGCACCCAGCCTAGAGCCTACTGCTGAGGGCTGAGGCAGCAGGAACTGGGCCTGCTGAGCCTTTGGGGCTTTACTCCATTGCATTGAGGTGTTCAGTCCTGGGGCAGCCAGACGGACACGCGTTACTTCTCCTGCCCTGGAGCCTCCCTTGCCACAGGGATGTGCGGAAACTCCGGCCTGTGAGCTGGTGTCAGATGGCATTTTATGGGCAGTAGGTTACGGCCAGGGATAACCACCACACTGACAACCACTTGGCTTACAAGTAGTGTGTCCTGGATGCCCCCATCCCAGGTGGTGAAGTGAGCTTGTGAAGCCTGTTCAGCCTCCAGTATTGGGTGAGACCCCAGCACTCTCCTCACTGCAGAAACACCACAGGGGTTTCTCAAGTGCTTTTTGCAGTGTCCAGTGGAGACTGTCTGGCTTATACATTTGCTCAAGATAGGTTGCATTAAGGTATATAAATTTGGCAGAAAACAACTGCCCTTGTGTTTCAGCTGGTCCCCAGAGATCAGAGGGGCTGGGTGTGGCAGGGCTTAATTACTGATTAGCACAGATCAGGCACTGGTCACGTTCAGTAAGAGCTTTCACATACACAGATTCTTGGCTAGTGTAGTTTGTCGAAGCAAGAGGCCATAGATTCACTAGATTGTTGGTGATAAATGCACTGGATCTACAAAGTCTAAGTGCATCACATACAGGTCTTCCTGGCTATGGTCTGACACAGTCAGAAGGAAGATGCTGCCAAAGACATGTCCCTGCTCTGGAGAGGAGAGAGGAGCAAGCACGTTGACTTGTCTTCCAGGTGGGGAGCTGTTCTCATCCTCTCCAAGGAGGATGTCCCATGTCAGATTTATGGGAGATGTGGAGGATGTCCCATGTCACATTTATACTTTTGGGAGAAGTGGAGGTGTGGCTGTAGTGAAATTCCCTGTTACTGCCATCATGAATGGTGAGGGGGCAGCCACACCACGTGTAAATGAGGGATGTTGGGAGCCTGGATTGCAAAGGCTGTGGGTCTAGTGCAAGGTGACAGCTCAGTATTGCTCCCTCCTGATGGCAGCAGTGAGGTCATTGGGCCTGACAGCTGCTCGTCCCTCTCATGCCCACAGCAATCCCTTCACCACGTACCTCATGGCACAGCTCATGGCTTTGGGCCTCATTCCTGCACAGTGGAGGAGCAGGAAACTGGAGTCTTCCCCATCATGCTGGATGACCCGTGGACAGACCTGGATAGTGTTGCTGGTTTGAATGTCAGAACGGTTCTCACCTCCTTCCTTTTGGTCTGGGACACGTTGTCAGGTTGGCAGAAGTTGCCCCTCTTGGGGGGAACTCCAGTCCTGCAGCTGCTGCCACCATTTTTGTTGGTGGTTGGTTGAAAGAGACCTGGGCAGCAGCAGGTGCTTCCCTCTCAGGAAAGACTCAGACCAGGCTTCCTGGGGGTGTTTGCCTGGGAGATGGAGCAGAATCTCTGGAGCACCAAACCTCTGCTTGCCTTGGTTAGGGATGAATCAGTGCTCTGCTGGATTGCTGGCAAATGCCACATGGTGAGGCAAGGACCTGTGTTTCTGAGACCTCCATCTTGGGATTGGAGCAGATTCTGTGAAATTTGGGTTCCGTGGCTGATGAAGAAGGAGAGGCCTGCAGTGTGGTTTGGCCATGGTCTGTGTGTGAATGAGTGCCTGTGTGCACGGGAGAGTGAAGACAGCAGGAGGCATCAGTGGAGTCCAGGTGTGACGTACTCATGGCTGTAGGAACAGTTTTTGGCTTTGACATTGAACATACTCAACTCCTTTGAGGACCTCGAGCAAGCCTGGTGTGCGCTGCCCTTCCTGAACAGTGATTCCCAGCCCGGTGCTGTGAATGCAGAGTGGGAGAGAAACGAAGCAGGGATTAGTCGCTGACATGAATAACAAGGTGTTTGTCTAATGCCATTAATGTTTCTGTTTGCAGGAGAACTCCGACACATTACCAAGTTGAAACCTTGGAGTCTTTTTGATGTGCTTGTGGAGAAGTATGGTTGGCCTCATGAAGATGCTGCACAGTTTACAGATTTCCTGATCCCCATGCTAGAAATGGTCCCAGAGAAACGCGCTTCAGCTGGAGAATGCCTTAGGCATCCGTGGCTGAATTCTTAGCAGAATCTTCCAGCTGTAAAAAAAAAAAAAAAAAAAAAAAAAAAGCAAGAAACCACTTTCCATTCCGTTGGACCCAAANAAAAAAAAAGCCAGCAACCACTTTCCATTGCGTTGGACCTAAATGGTGACTGTCACAAAATCTTTAGCAGGATCACACGTGAGCTGGCTTCAATCCTCAGACCTTTATTTTGCTTGAGGTACTGTTTGACATTTTGCTTTTTGTGCACTGTGTTCTTGGGGAAGGGTAGTCTTTTTGTCCTCAGCTAGTAGTTTACTCACCCACTTTCTTCAGAAAACACTTAACGTGTCTTTAAGCATTGTTTCTTGTGTTGTGTGACATTCAGATGTCAGATTTTTGAACAAAAGAAACTTCCCCCCATGTGTTTTGGCAAGTTTTGTAACTATTTATGAAAAAAAAATATTTTAGCTGATGCATATTATATAATTTACGAGTGTAAGAAATTTATCAAATCAGAACTGAGTAAAGGCAAGGAATTGTACAATTTTATCTTCTGGCAAAGGGATGTCATTCTTGTATTATAGTGTATGTAAATGCACCCTGTAAATGTTTATTTCCATTTAAATATGGGACTGGGGACTCAATTTCCGAGTAAAGCGACTAAGTTTTAGAGAGCTTTATAGCAAACCAATTGCATGTAGTGGACTTTAAACTGCTTTAAGGAATTGTGTAAACTTTCTATTCTGTAGCAGTTCCTGTTCATTGGGTTTTAAACAAAGTGGCTCTGGTTTACAGGATTTCATTCCCCAAACGGCACTTTAAAGGAAGGCTAGACTTCTTTCTAATAAAGTATGCATTATCATTTAGCACTCCCTTTTAGAACTTTTGCCTATTTTAAGTGCTTTTAAGAAAAGAAAAATAGCAATTTCCCTTACAATGTGATAGTGAAGACATGGTACCATATGGTGTTGCCTTTTTCTAAGCACTGTAAGTTGTACTATACCTTAAGAAAAAGAAAAAAAATTAAAAGTAGAGCATGAGAACCACTCTCTGTGTAGAATTATTGATCTTTTATAATAAAAGTGTGTGCTTGGCATCAGTTAAGGAAGGATATAGCTGCAGATATTTACAGTGCAGTGGGTAAAATAATCCAAGAAGCAAGATCATGCTCATTCCATTCATAGCTTTACATGTTTCTAAAACAAATTGCACTAGCTTTATTCTTTCCCATCCGTAGACATATGACTGCCCATTGTAAGTTGCACGCAACAATTATGTGTTTCCTAGGAAAAAAAGCTGCATAGGCTGAAGCTTATAGGCAATACAGATTTTAGAATGTACAGTACGGAGGTGTGTTTGGGCCTCTTTTAGAAGTCAGTGGGATGAATGTAAGCTTACTCCTGATCTTCATGTAACTACAGTGCCACTTTTTTCTTGACTTTGTCCATATAAAATTTATTCACATGCCTTTGCAATAACTAGATTGTGAGAAGATAGCCCCATGCTGTAACAATAACCAGTTGTTTGAGGTGCTTGCAGTTGTCTAATTAAAGTGTTTTGTTTTTTCAGACAGTGTTGCTGGTCATTGGAATCTTTGCCTAGCCACGACTCAGCTGTGGGGGTGCTGGAGGGGTGGGAGGTGGGGGCTGGCCTGTGCTGGCCAGAGAAAGGCAGCATCCCATTTTCATTTATGGAACACATCACTTGGTGTGGGTCAGGGCAGCCTCACAGGCCCTGTGGCAGGAGGGGCTGGGTGGGAGTGGTTTGCGGGGTGAAATGTGACCAAAAAAAGCGTCTTTCCTACCAGCTGTTCTGTAGCAAGTCCTGTAAACAAGGGAACGATTGTCCTGTCCCGAGGGCTGGGGCAGCCACTCCTCCAGAGAAGTGCCAAGGCACCGCAGTGCGGAACGCTCTGGGCCGGGGGAACTTGTCCAGGGCTGAGGCCCCCACGGCCGTTGGGTTTCAGGACCTTCACCCTCATCCTGGAACTGCTTTTAGTGGCTGCAAGGACAACGCTGCTCAGAAGGATGATGCCACAGTGGACTCAGCTGGAGGTAAAAATTACGTTCAGCTTCACACCCAGCCCAGAGCTGTAGTGCCTGGTTGCTGCAACCGGTTACAAATGCGTTCTTGAATCCACAGAAAATGCTGGCAGTGGAATGAAGTGCCAGGGGCAGCCCAAGGCTGGCACAGCTCTGCCCTCTGCCTGGCCTTGGTGCTGCAGCAGCACTGGGGAGCCCTGCCCAGGCCTCGGCCTGTTCTGCTCCCCAGTGGAGCAGCGCCCTGTATTGCACTAAGACCTTGCCAAGCACGGTTGGGTATTTAACGTTCTCTTGTATTTGAAATGATTTTGTCACTTCCTGGAGGTATGGAAGAGGGGCAGACAACCATATCTCAATGCTGGGCTATGCAGGATGATGCACATCAAAAATCAGTGTCAGAGCAACTACAAAGAGGGTGGGTTGGGTTTTTTTGCCGTTTTTGATAGCCTTATGCTGTCCTACACTACACATGCTAGTGTAAAATGTGAACTCCGGTGTGCGTGCTGCAGAGCCAGCAGTTGTTCAGAAAAGCATTTCTAGTGTATGATTTTAACAAGCAAGATTTTTCCATAGTAAGAAGCAAATTAGAGTTTAAAGTAGCCCACTTTTTGTTATGTACATGTTAAAAAGAATTACTACTTTTTTTAGTGGGTGGGAGCAGCCACTTCCCCTCCAATGCTGTTTCAGCTTTCCTCACGGGTTCTCCTCTCTGGTCTGAGGCGGAGCCACTGAGCAGGACTGAGAGCAGTTCCTGCCGAGATGGAAGGACGCCCTCACCCGTGGCAGCATAACTGCACTGATGAGCACAACAGCACCATCTCAGCTGCCGCTTGCAGCAGCAGGAGCAAATCCCTTAGGAAAACCCCAAACTGCTCCACAGTTTGTGACATTCTGTACCCCATTAAGCACCTCCCCCTCGGCTCCCCCCAACAGGAAGGTACTGCAGCAGGCAGGTGCTTCCCTGCTCTGTAACCACCTCTAGCACAAAAATACCAGCAGGGCCCCTGCTGACCCTATTGGTAAACTGACCCAGGACGCTGCTGTGCCTGGGCTGATTATTCCTCAGCCTCTGAACGGAGCAGGGCAAGAATCCCCCTCCTCCAGCCTGTTCCACATCTGTCTGTGCTACAGAAGTGAAGCCACAGCTGGAAACTGCAGAGAAGTGAAGAGCCTCACAGAGAGCAGGGGAGATCAGAGACTTAAGGCCACTTTCCTGCTGATATAGCACCCTTCCAGGACAAGTAGGTAAAACTGACATAATTGTGATTTATTAACATGAATTAAAATGCCCAACCAGTGCTGCAATGTGACAGTATATTAAAAAAAATTAAAGATCATATACTGTACTACTTTCACAAAGATCACACTTTTTTTTTTGCAAAAGACTTATTATATACAATACTATATCAAATGAAAGAAGCTTTAAGCAACTTTACAAGCGAAAGAAATACATATTTACAGCACTTGTCCGAGACATTAGAAACAGTCTATACATTAAATTACAATTTCTGCAAATAACTGATGAAACAAAAAGCCATGTCCACACCAAAACTATAAAAATCTGTATTGCATTGTTTCCTATCTCTATGCACACAAAAAACTGTTGACAGAAAATGGAAAAAAAAAATTGTTAGTGCCATCACTTAGCCTGTGTACTTATTTAATTACATATGTATAAAAGTAATATAGAAAACTTTCACTAAATGAATTTAACTGCAACAATAAAATTTTAAACATTATGCAGCATCAAACCTACTGCCAGAAAAAACAGCTGGAATGTCCACTTACAAAATAAAAAGAAATACCTAATACTGGCTTAACAGCACGTTTTCAGGAATTTTAAAAAGCAAAAAATGGAAAGGATACAATGGAAGAGCACTGGTGTTTGCTTTTATACAAAGTATCATGTACAAGCTTTAAAAAGTACCTTGAATAGGTACATATTAAATATACACAGTTTATATTACAGAACATTTTAAAAATGTTTATAACTAAAGGGATCTGTTTTAATGCCACCCTGACCCATGGTAATTGTTCTGGAAGGTGGGTGGCACCTGTGCTCTGTGAATGGGGATCTGTCCTGGCACGGGCGAGGCCTGCTGCTGCCCTTGCACTCCGTGGGGAAGGGTCACGGAGCCGGGGTGAGGGCAGAACCCGGAAGCAGTAGGTGTTGCAATACTGTTTGGTCCTTGAGGTTGGATGTGAGGACCCTGACCAGGGAGTGGGCAATGAGGTCCTGTGCCAGCAGGCTGATGTTGAGGTCCAGGTCCTATCGTCGTGTGATGCGGGGCTTGCGAGGAATAGGAGGAGACGCTCGTGTGAGCGCTGGCAGGGAAATGGGGGGGTCCTTGATGAGGTGGGTGGTGTAACCCTTGTGCTGATGAGGGGTGGTGCCCCGAGCCCATCACGTTGGAGGGAGGGGGCGGCGGGGGAGGCGGCGCCGAGTTTACAACGTGCTGGTGTTGTGCTTGCAAACCTTGGTGTCCCGTGGAAGGATGGGGAGGTTGGTGGTGGGGGAGAGGACCTGGTGGTGGAGGCGGCGGTGGCAAATGGTGACCAGCAGCTTGAGAATGAATGTGCGATCCAGGAGCCACTGCCATGGCGTGAACTGGACCGACAACATGTGCTACAGAGTGCTGCTGATGAGTACTTTGCTGCTGGACAAGGTGGGGGCCTGGAGCGGGTGGTGGTGGAGGAGGAGGAGGAGCAGCAGATGCCGATGCCTGGTGATGAATACTGGGGTTCTGAGAGGACAAAAAATGCCCTGCAGCTACGTGGTGTCCTGGCACCGTTTGCTGACCCGCAGTGCCAGGAAGTGCTTGATTTGGTCCAGATGAAAACACAGTCTGTTGGGGTATGTTGCCCTTCAGCTGGCTGTAGCTCTGGAAGTTTCCAGAGGGCTGCTGGCTTTGATAGTAAGTGGAAGAAGGGGGTGGAGGGGGTGGGGGAGGTGGCGCATTGCTGTTCAAATTCTGTTGGTTAAACTGGCTGTAGGAAGCTGAGGATTGTCCTGATGTTGTCTGAGTGAAGAGGGGGCCGCTAGCCTGCGCCTGATTACTGGGCTGGAGGGTCGGTGCCGCCGGGTAGAAGTTCCTGTGTGTTTCCCTCTGGGGAGTTCCAACTTGAGGTGACTGTGGATGATGAGGTCTGTATGGAGATCCCAGCTGCTGTGAGTGAGGCTTTGGTGAAAGGTAACCGTGCTGCACAGGCGCATGAGGGGTAGAAGACTTGGGGGGATTTTCTACGTGAGGCGAAGGGGGGCAATGCAGCTTCAAAGGTGCGGAAGGCAACTTCTGTGAATGGGAAAGTTGCTCAGCAGAGCTGCGCAGATGTGACTGAGATGGATGATTTTTTGAAAGTGCTTGGACGTTGTTTGTCAGCTGTTTCTGTTGCAGCTCAGGTTTTGGATGACTCGCACATTCAGTCTCAGGTGCATTAGCTGCAGTTTCCCAGTGCGAATCGGGTTTCGTGGGTGTTTTCCCAAGTGGCTGTGCTGAAACTACAGGACTCGGTGAAGAGGGCTGGAATGAAAAGAAAGGCAGTCAGTGCTCAATGTTCAAAATATTCAACCATGCATGCAATAAAGAAAAAAGAACATCTCAGAACATTCTCCTCCCCAGATTGTGAAAAGAAGTGCTGAGGTGCAGGATATATATTTGGTGTGAGAAAAACATCAGTAACACAGTAAGCTTGAGAAGGTACTATTTTTATCAAGTATATATCAATAATTCTTCCAAGTCAAAGACTACTGAAGTGTATTTTAAAGTTGTAACAGAAATATGATCCATAAGGTCAAAGCCTGAACCCATTCTTTGTTAAAAGTTTTAGATTTCTGAATCTGAAAGAAGTAATTCCAGAGAAGACCACTTAGAGGAATAAAGCAATTTTTAGAGTGATTTAATGTTTTAAAGCTGGGGTAGTGAAAGCAAACAGATTAAACATGATGACCTGAATCATTTCACTACTCAACATCCTTCTCCATGTTATCAGAGCCCTGACTGCCAAACAATGCCAAACCCTTGCAGAGCAAGAGCAACCTCCTGTTAAGGTTAAGGCACATCACTGCTGTCGGTTCTGAGTACCAGTTCTTCAGCATTCACACCTCAGAAGAGCACAGATACAATCTCTTCTCTCATCTATAAACATGTACACCTACTGAAAGCACAGCATATAAACCCACTTCTTACTGTATATGGACAAATATTCTTGCAGATGTCTACCTATATTAAATTACTGCACAGACAGATGAACACGTGTGTATGTCACCAAAGTAGTAAATCCTACAATTAACATTTTTAAAGGTAAATCAGAGATGGATGGAGCTATTCCTGTGCATATCGTGCAAACACCTTGTATTACCTTGCTTGCTTTTGATGGACTCTTACAAGTCCTTTGTGAAGTATCTGGGGACGGACATTCAGAAGTTGGCTCTGGATTTTCAGAATCAGGTTCTACAGAAATAAAGCAGAGATAAATATCAAAGTAGGAAAATTGAATCTTTTGCAGAAATCACTAAGCACTTTATATTTGACTTTAACAGAGCTATTAAAGCTGTTGTTAGACCATTGAATATGTCAAGTGTCATACAAGGTCATCTGCTTACTGACCTTCCATAATTTCAGTGAAAGAAGGGACCTTAAGCTGCAACTGGGAAATGAGATTTGAATGAGATGGAGACTGAACATGAGACGGTGTGCATGGCCTACAAGGTGATTCTCCCCCTACAGATGAAGCAGACCCAAACACAATATTAGAATTATTACAGATTACCATGGGGGAACTGGTTAGACTTATCTCTCTTCAAAACAATAAAACAACTCACCACTGTCCTTGTCTTTCCTATGATCACTGAGAAGTAAAGCTCTCTGATAACTTCTTTCTCTCACTTGTTCCACAGAGGTTGATGCAGTCCTACAAAAGAAGTCCATTTTAAATTTAAGAGGATGTACTCCCATGGTCCAAATTTAGAACAATGTATATGCAAATACAGAGTCAGAGAAAGTTTGCAGTGTTGGCTGCATGTAACAACCAAATAACTGGTTGTGCAAAAGTAATATTATTACTTAAGTGGTTCATGTCTAATTTCTCTCGCTTTAAATATAGTAATTTCCTGCTACCATGTAACATTAAAAAACTGGCATTTCCTCTTAGTAAGGAAGTATCTGTAGATCTGTGGGTTTTATTTTGTCTAAATAACTGAAAAGTAACAAAAATAAAGGTCACAGTTACTGGTTCTCAATTTGCAGGAAGTTGTCTTCTTCCAGAATTGGAAGTAGTCATCTTGTTTGTTGCTAAGAATCTGCTCTTTAATAGCGGATGTGCAGCTGTAAATTGCACACCACTACAAAACTATCTCTGTTTGAGCTTCTACACCTGAACTGTCAGACAGTGGGTATGCAATGGCAGTCACATCTTTTACAATCCATTACATCTCTCTCACAGCCTGACCAAGAACATTGTTAAGTGACACTGTTCCACAAAACTGTTTTCCTTTCTGGCAAGGATGTACGCCATCACTTCACACTACTGCTGCACTGGAATAAGTTTTGGTGCTGTTCTCCAGAGTTACTGCAAAATCTAAGCAGTAAGTTCTCCCTGTTTAGCCTGTTTCCACAATTGAGTGCAGTAGCTTCTGCACAGTCAACAGCCACTTTTCCACGGAACAATGAAGACTGCACTTATGTTCTCCTGTCAACTGGCTTTACAAAATCTTCTTTTCTGAAACAGTTGGAGCATCTGAGTGGAAGGATGTTCAACTCCTAAGCCCATGGTTCATCCTCACCACAGTTTAGGCCATCACTACAGTAAGAAGAACATCAGCAGGATTTATTTTGCACTACTGATGTTTTGAAGACAGTGTCACCACAGTTGGCCATCTATTTTAAAGCTACCAAAACTCAGTGAAAAATTTGTGCGGTGTTTTACACAGACTGAAGTCACTCTATCTTCCCCTTATCCACAATCCACCTCTCCTCAGGATCTGGGACTGTTTGGAGTTATCTGGCATTGCACACACTGCCCACATGGTCTGCAAACAAGGGAACCACTGAGCAAACACCAACAATGCTGTGAGTGTCACCACCTGCTCCCACCTGAGCAGGAGCTGCTGGCCAGGCTGCACTCAGCCCTGCACAGGGCAATTAAGCAACAGCAAACATCCCACACACGTTCCAGCCATGACTGAAAACCAGACCTCCTAAGGTCTTCCAGAAGCCTTTGCTAATCATCACAGATTATTCTCCTGTTGCACCTTACGCCCTACAGTACTTTTGGAAAGGCTTTGAGATTTAACACGAACAATTCTCTTCAGCTCACAGACAAAGCAGTGGAAATACAAGGACACAAATGCTCAAACCTATACCTATTTTGCTATTAGAAGATAAAGAAGCAGAATTTAAATAATTTATCAAATATCTTCTGGGTAATTCTTCATGTAACCAAATCATTATGAGGTGTCTGCTGTATTTCTGAGATAAAAGGTAAGCCAACTCTTCATTAAGCTGGAAGAAGAACTTCCAGTCAGTAACCTTCAACAGCAGCCTTAATGAAAAACAGATTTCAAATACCTAAGACTTAGATTCATATAAATAATTCTTATGAACTTAAATCCTGTAGTTTTGTGGCTTACCACTGAACTTCTGGTTCACTCTTCTCACTGGAGGAAGATTCTTTAGTTGCACAGTTGTTGCCAGTGTCTTCTGGAGCTGCATTATAAACAGTAGTTGGCAGTGGTAAAGGCAGGCTTGCAGTGTTATCAGTTTGCTCCCCATTTTCACCACTGTTGTTATACCCATCACTAGCACCATTATTACTACTTGTATTTCCTCCACCAGCAGCATGAGGAGATACAGTAACCAGGGGGAAGTTGTCTGTCTTTGAGCCGCTTTTCCGAGCTTCTCGCTGCCTCTTCCGGTATTCTAACAAGGACACCTAAGGGGGAAAAAAACCCCACAAACATTAGAAAGGAAGTTTTACCCATTTTCTTTCTCACAGTTTCTATTAAATGCACTATATTTCAGTAATACATACCATGTAATTGGTTAAAAAAAAAAAGGGATAGAGATTAATTGAAGATATTTCACCACAGCTGCAGTGGAATTTACAGACTACTGAGCTACTACCAACTGTAAAGGTGATATTAAAAAAATGCTTCTGCCAAGAGAAGCATTATGTGTTCTGCCTCAGAGAAGAAGCAGATGACACAGATCAGCAAAAGGTCCACTGCTGAAGTCATTCTGTTGGCTATACAGTTTCTCCTGGAACTGCAGAATTTTACTATTACACTGATCTAGAAAAGCTAATTTCAAGAGATGTCACATCCAGGTCACAGACTAACTCCCTTGCATGAGAACCTACTACCCTTCTGCTTCATATATCAAAGGATTCACAAGCTCTTCATGCCTTTTTTTAGCATCCAGAATTTGCAACTTACTTTCCCAGTTTATTTTGAATTTGTCTTTACTGCACTTTAAGGCAGACTGATTAGGAACATATTTTTAAGCTAACTCTATTACTAAAAATAACAACACATAGCTCCAATTTCATGTATTATGTGTACAAAATCACTACACCAAGTTCCATATAACAGAAACCAGTTTTGGTGGTTAGTAAATTGCCTTCAGTGAAAAAAATATATGCTCAAATGTTTTCATCATGAATCTTCAGGATTTGAAGTAGAAAGGTGAAATACTGACCTTCAGACCTACTTTATTCAGTAACTACACTGGTTTGGTAAAAATTATATTTAATGTCTATAAATTTTATTCTAGTTATCAACATCCTGCTCTGAATCATACAGCATCCAAACCAATAAACTAAAGTGCAATGAAAAAAAAAAATGTTTAACCTACTCAATTCTTAATAAAACTGGACATCCATTTCTACACAGAGAGAAAAACCAAAGCAGCTGCTGTTTCCAGTCCTAAGGGGTTTTGTTTGTTTGCTTTCAAAACAGATCTATCAGAGACACATCCATCTATTTATCAAGGTAAAACAGTGAAAAATACCCCATTTTGCATAAAAAAACTTCAGATTAAGAACTGGTCTTGCTTTCAAACAATTTTGTATTATTTCCACGTCATGTAACAGGGACCCCCTAAAGAATACTGCTTTAAAGAAAGCTTAAATGTTAAGAAACCCATGTAGTGTGGCCACAATGTACAGGTCTGTATTGATAAAGGACTTGTGCAATAATAAGAGAAAACAGGACCAAATGTCCACAGAAATATAGAAATATGCAAAAACATCCTACAAAGACCTACTTAAGGATACTGCTGTCTTACATGACCCTAGGGAAAAGGCTTTATATGGGTCTCCTACAAAATTCCTGAATCCTCACCTTTCACCTTAGGTGGGATCCAGCCCACAACCTCTCTTTTCTATACTGTCTAAGGTTTCAAATTTTTGTGTGTGCTCAGAAATCCTAAACCCCCTTCTGTTAAGGGGTACAGATGTAATTTGCTCTGGTTGTTTCTTCAAACTAAGACTTTTAGACAGGAATCCTGGGATTGGGGGGTGTCAGGAAGCAGCCACACCTTTTTTTATTGGAGGATTAGTGTAGCATAAACTCTCAGCAGTAACAACCTGGAATAATCCTTGCCAGCAAGGGATGTGGGGAGGCTTACTGAAGTACTAAGTGCTGCTGGGATTTGTGAAGACTCATACAGCCTTCAGAAAAAGGAGACTGTCCAGTTACAGGAATTTTGGCTTATGTTTTCTTTTTGGGTTTGCCAAAAGAGCAGTAACACACGCAATCTATCAAATTCTCAGGGCCACGACCAGGTAAGATCAGAGCTCCGACAATATTGCTCCATTTATGTCTCAGCTTGAAGCAAGTAAACAAAAATCCAGTTCTGATGAAGAGCTACTGAAGGAAGGCTCCTCACTGCTCCCCAGCAGGATGCCTCAGAGGAGCAGGAATATACATGGGGCTGCAAGGTGACCAAAAAACCCCAAACCCCACTGTGCAGACATGTACACATGCAGAAAACCCCACCCTCCTCATCACTACTTCTGTAAAGAAATCACACCTTTAAACAAGAAAGATTACTAGAGTCTGTGATGAGACAGAACAGGCAAGATGGTGCACTGGAGACCACTGCCTTTCATCTTTGTCATTCTTTCTGCAAAGGGAGTCAACCTGAGTACAATGCAGTCTAAGAAATACGCAAAATAAGTTCCAATCCTGGTTCGACTTACCCACGACTACATCACTTATCTACAAGAACTGTTCCACGAGAGTAGCAAATTTAGATTGTGCTTATTTTTCCAAAAATAAAAAACCCCACAAAAAACAACAAAAAAAACCCACCCCAAATTAAGCCAAGAAAAATATTTCTTGGAGCTAAGGATTTCTGTGCAGTTTTAACTTTAAAGTCTGAGCAGCATAAATCTATTCTTGCAACTTGCAGTAATTCATAACAGCTGTTCACAGTATGTGGTCTCCATGATGCTAGTATACATTCTGTATAACAGAATACTGTAACACCAGGTGGCATAATCAACCATTTTCAAACCTGAAAAGCAATTATTTATTGGGCAATTCATTTAAGACTCATATGAAATAGAATTTGTAGCTTTTACGTTGAAAAAATAAATTTACTAATAGTTTCATGCAGCTTTGCTCTTTTCCCTTCATTACTTCTCCTGAATGTCTACTACACTGTAGTATGTAAATATGAGCCATCAGTTGGTTTCTATTACATTGGGGTTCTTTCTGTTATAGAAATATTATTAGCAGACAATGGAAGACAGACCAAATGATTCTTAAATTTATAACCTTTTTCTTTTGTGGAGGGTTTTGGGGTGTGCAATTTCCATCCATCAAATTGTCATTACTGACAGTCCTTCCAAAGCCAGGTGCAATTCCATCTTCTGAAGTACAAAAAACAGATGCTTCCATGAACATGCCTCTTGCATCATCTTGAATCAGGCACTTTGACTCGTTTATTCTGAATCCACCTCCTACCTCCAACTGATGTGAAGGGGTCAAGTCCCTCAAATTAGAATTCATTGAGAAATTTACACCTGTCCTGTCAGGACTTTTTACCCAGGAAGAATAAATTGTGCCCCGTCCACAATGAGCAGTTTCTAATTGGCTGTTTGAATCAGTCCTATCATGTGGGGGGGCTTCCAGGTTTTTATGCAGTGCACTTTGCTCAATTACTTCGAGTCCCAGCTGGAGGTCTGACACAGATTCCATTTCTCCAGTGCACTGCCGTGTGACATCAGTCCTATTCCTTGGACTAGAATATCCAATAGTCTTTATTTCTTGCAGGCCCATTTCTGTCAGGTTCGAATTTCTGAAAGAATTCAGTGCTAGAATCGATGTTCTGTCATAACCCTGCATGAAGAAGAAACATGTAACTATTATTTTCACACTCCATCAAACCTATTTGACATTCAGATGTACCTTTAAGTGGGATTAAAGGCCTTCCAGTACCATGAATTTATCTATTTTTAAGAAACAATTCTACAGCCAGACACTTAGTTCTACTATTCCCATGTATTACGTTAAAGCATTTTAATAAAATGTACATTAACGAAAGTAAAAATAAACATTAAGCACCAGGTTTTGTTTATGACTGGAAGAGGAAGGGGAGTAGCTTCAAAAGAAGCAAGTCTCATGCCAGGAAGCTAGAAAGCACTTGCTTGAACATAAAAGCAATCCTCCTCAGTGTCAAAACCCCTATTTCAAAGCGAGAGAAGGAAGGAGAAGTTCTTCCAAGACACTTCTGAATTTTAGGATGAAGCCCCATGGCAGGACACATGCACTCTGCAGGCTGGCAATACCCAGGCACATTCTAACAGCACTTGCTCTTCAACTAATCCACTACCTATGCTGACTAATCCACTACCTATGCTGACTTACTAACTTCCTGCTCTGCTCTTTCACTTTGAGCATGACTGGGATCAACAGAAACAATTAAGAAATGCTGGTAACAAGGAGAAATGTTAATGTGAATCTAACTACAGCCTTGAAAGCAAAGTGTTCTCTTTCTGTTCCTATCTACAAATTGCAGTATTTACTCCTTTCCATTACAGGATTTGATCCTGATCCAAATGAGGATTTTTAAGTGATACATAGAGAAACCAGTTTAAAATAGAAAATGTAATAGGTAAAGTGGAAATACAAAGGAGTAAGCAAGTAAAACCTATGGGGAAATTACCCTTCAAATTCTCAGGAACTTGCAATGATACCATCTGCAGGTTTTGCAAATTTCCTTACCTCTTGACTGTAAGCTCGCCTTTTTATTTCTGGGGAACTGTCAGGTGAGGAAATATTCTAAATAAACAAGAAGAAATTGCAAGTCAATTTTTTGACCCAGAGAAAAACCCTCCCTCCACCCCCACCATTTTGTAGCAGGAGTACAAATACTGATTTACACTGCAATGTCTGAACGCTTTCTCTGAACGCTCTAAAATTCATTATAAATCTCACCTCAAAGTGCATGGTATTTCCATGTATACATGGAGTTACAGGAGTAACTGGTGAATATATGGGTTTGTAACCATTTCGACAAGCTTCATCTTCTGTTTTTACCCTGGGAGGAGTAGCAAACAACGATGGTTCCGAGGCAGTGATGTCAGCATGGGTTGGTGTGGCATAGGGAGAAGGAGTAGGTGTGGAGGTTTCTGAGAAAGCAGACTCCAACAGCTGATACAGTCTTCGTTTTTTTAGTGGTGTGGTTAGATCTGTGTGTTAAAATTAGAAAAAAATTATAAGATTTCTAGATATAACAACCCCTTACAGTTGTTTAAGTACTTTATGTAATGAAATTGGGAATTCCAAATTAAAGAATTCTAAGATAAAAAAATCTCTGAAGGGCAGGCTTCCTGAGAGATGAACTTTGAACAGCCTACAGGCTTCCTGAAAAATAAACTCTTAACAACCTACAGATACATCAGCAACTGAATTCTGTGTGCTAGGATGCTGGGAAGAACTGACTGTGTCTCCAGAGAAGGCCAAGTCAACTTCTATGGATTTTTGAGACTGTTCAGCTAAAAGGTGTTTTTTCTATTATGCCTACAAGATTACACAGCTTTTTCCCCTGTGTGTTACATTGGCCTACCAAGTTTGAGTCTTTTGCTGACTGTAAGTGCTAGGATATATAATAGTTTCTTTATCTAATATACATTAAAGGGGGAAAAACTCCCAACCACTACGTAACTAAGCATTTTTTTCAAACTAAGTATCAGGAAAACATGCAAATACCCCTGGAATTTTTATCAACTCATTAATTTAAAAACACAGTGCTCCACAATCAGCTACTTCAACATAGCTTTTATGTAGTGTATTTACAAAATTTTCACACCTGTTAAGGAACAGCTGTCATTCAGTAATAAAGGACTTTTATGTTCACCATTGATGGCTGGACTTCTAGATCTCTCTTGTGATGGTGAATTAAATCTATCAATTGTTGTTGAATTTTCTTCTTCCAAAGCCTGCTTCAACCAACGCTGTAAAACAGGAAGTTCCAATTAGTGACTTAAAACTTAAACTATGAACATTTCAAAATGTGTAGCATGACTGGTTTGCCAAACAGCCTTTTTTCTGCCTGAATTTATGCTAGTAAATAAAGACTTCTTTTTAATTAATATGGGATAGAACACGGTAATGAAGGGAAGCATTACCTTCTTACAAGAGCCAGTAATGTTTTCCACAGGTTCTTTTTTCCTTCTCTTTTCTGAAAGGAATGGAGAAGTAAAACGGATATAGTGCTTTGGAGTTGAATATACGTGTGGACTGTAAGCGAGCCCAGGTAAAGAATTCAGCTGAGTAGCCAGAACTTCAGGGTCGGTGGTTATGCGTAGAGGCCTTTCTGGTAGAGTGTCTGTAGGCTTCCCTGCTTTATCACTCTTTTCACTTAACCATTCACTAACCAAGTGCTAAATAGAGAGAGAGAAAAAAATTAGTGTTTTATGAGTGTGTTTACCAGTGGCTTTCTAAAAGTGTTTAGTTCAATTATTCATCTAGTCAACTATTGCACAAACAGTTTCTTTCCAGGCTCCAAGTTTAAGAATACCTGGGAAGAATGAGCTCCGTTTTAGTGAAATCATGGGAACAGCAGAAGAAATCAGTACAGTTTTGCTTACAAACCAGTTTGGGAGGGGGGCGCGGGGGTGTTCAGTTATTGTCATTTGTTGTAAACTACACTTAGCTCTTTTGCATTTAATTCACACTGAACATTACAATACAAGTACCCAGATCAACTCTATTTAGGATGTCAATTTAGTAACAGAATTCTGAAACATCTAAAACAAAATTTAAACTTGTGCCTGAGCACCCAGGCTGAGGACAAATAGTGTAACATTAACAGAGCAAAGTTAAAGAAACCCCTCATCAGATTTCCATACTGTCAGACTGTGCCTCAGTCAACATGTCAGGCACCTGCTTTCAACAGTCTTCAACTGTAGTAAATGTGGTGTAATTTAATACAAGACACACTGGTCTAAAAAGGCTAGTCTTTCCTAGCTAGTTCAGTGTTTTTAAAAAATATGCCAGTAGACTTTAGTTTCTATTAACAGATAAACTAACCTCCTGGATTTTACAGTGATTCAAAATTAAGGATATGCAACATTAAATAATGTTAGTATGATACGAAGGCTTTAACACAAGTTATCATAATACATTTTATTTTGTCTTTTAAAAATCCATTTTTATTTTATTACTTTTTAAAGCAAGACCTTCTCTGCACTTAGGGTACACTGATGCAATGCAGAGACATTTCACAGATACCTGAAGCCTGAATTTTACTGCACTTTTTTGCTGTTTCAGAGTAATAAACATGTCTTCCTTCTTTTCTGCTATGCAACAGGCAAGAAAGGAAGAAGTGGTCCCCCTCACAAGAATGTAACACTGATGCAAATAAGCAGTGTTACAGAATGACTCAGGTATCTTTTGGAATAAACCAATCTACATTATGTTTGGGAGTTTAAGATAAAAAACCATCTTAAAATTGTTATTTTTCTTTTGACAAGAAGTTTTGACCGATGACTTCTCCCCGCCTTTTCCTCCATTGATTAATATTTTCAGGACTTCTGGTAAATCACACCACAAATACTTTTTAAAGCGTTCTGTGAAGTTTAAAGCAGAAACTTCACAGAATTTTCTTTAACTTGCAGATTTAAGATTTCTGAGTATCTTTTAATATTGTGCCATTTTGTACAACTTTTTTGCAATGCAGTCTAATGGAAAGAAATTTAAAAGCAAAGCCTTAAAGAGTAAAGAATTTTCCCTCCAGACATGCACATACACATTTGGAGTGTTTAGATCCTTTGACTTCAGAACAGACATCTGAGAAGTACTAGGAGTTAGTGATTTCCTTGGAGATACTGTTTGCTATCTGAAGCACACAACAAACAAAGGAAGAAAGGCAACTTTTATTTCCTTAGGTTTTCCTTTAAATTCAGCTTGAATTATATTTTGGTTATGTATATTATTTCAATCCATTTAGAAAGCCCATTTAGACAATGTTGTGTTCCAAAATTGCTCTGAAGATGTATTTTAGAAGTGTCTTAAATCCAAACTAACTTCCACCAAAGGATGTTAGACATATTTTAATCTATTATCAGTGAGTGACTATACAATGGTAATTTTTCAAGAAATGAGTAAACATTTTTAAAAAAACCCATACATGCAGTTGCATACTGATGAAGCAGCCTATAATTTTTTAAAAACTCGGTTAAGGTCCATCTTTCCCCAGCCCTCAAGAGACTTACCTTCTTTGTTTTGGGATACTTCGTAGGGCATTTACTAAGTGCTGGAGCTTCTGTTTCAGTAACCATTTCTGTAACAACAGTTTCTGTTTCAGGCTCAGCTACCAGGGCTGCATTCTCAGTTTCATTATGCTGTGAAGTTACTTCCACATCAGGAGAGGAGGGCTGGATATCTGAGCACATGCTGACGGTCCTGTGTCGCCTGCGCTGCTGTCCAATGTGAGTTCTACTCCGGGAGAAGCTTTTCCTCTGTTTAGCTCTATTCACTTTGGCTGGGGTGGGCTTGGTGGCAGTTTCTTCTTTTGCCGGTTCCTGGGACAAGACAAAGTCAAGTGAACAGATCCCACACATGTTTAGAGCTAACTTATCTTTCTTAGGAAAAAAAAGTGAGTTCCCCCTTCTTTTACAGAACAAAGTCCAAAAAGTCTCAATCTCATTTTTGTTGTCAGAACTACAATAATTCTCTCCTTCTTGAAGGCAAATGACAGGATTTCCAGTCATTTCCTCCCAAGCACGTGCTGTATCATCAGCAGAGTTCACACACACTCATCACCAGTCAGATCACGACAGATCTGTGTAAGAACTGACATTCATTCATCCATAAGCTAGAAATCAACTGCTTATATCATGATGTCTTTCAGTCCAATATTCTTTTGGCAATTCAGAGTTTACTAGGTGTTTAGCTTTATCACAAAAGGTACTTAAGAGAATGCTGACACACACAGCTGAGGGGAAAAACAACCTGGACTGAGAATAATTATACGAGTATTTGCAAACTAAGAAGCATCAATTAACAACGGAGTTAAAAACTGCTGATAAAACATTAAGTATCATCTGCAAGAACTCAGAAAAAACCCAGACTTTTTTTACTAACTCATTTCCTTTAAAATAACAGAAAGATTAGAATACTATACGTTCCCAAAAAACCCACTGAAGAAACAAATTGTTCACCACTGGTTACAGAGGGTGACTAAGGACAATCACATCCTGTGGCTAAAGTCAACACTGATAAATTCAGTTCAGACAGACTGAATTAGACAGCTGGTGTGTGTGTGTGTATGTTTGCATAAATTCATGTAACTGAAATTCTTCATTAAAGAATTCAACATGTATCTCATCTGGAAAAAAATTCAGGAGCTAATAAAAGGTAATGTCAAAGAACATTTTGGTTACATTTGAGTTCAGAGGAAAAAAAAATTTCATACATCTTAACATGCAGCTCACCATCCAAACTGACAAAATATGCAATGTTAAAAGCTAGCTTTAAAATAAAGCTCCAGACAACTACCTGAATAAATTCAGCATCATTGAGAATCTGTGCTTCCTTGCATTCTGATTTAACCTCTGTTTTTGCTGTGCTGATTCTTTCCAAAGCCTGTTCTCTTCTTTTTTCTCTTTTTTCTAGTCTGGCAAAAGCTTGCAGGATAGCTTCCATTTTCCGTTCTTCTCTTGTCTGACGGATTTAACAATAATCATGATCAGTTTAGTCATAATCTTTCGTATATATAAATATGTAATTATTCTTGCTCCTATTTTTTTAAGTACTTCTAAACATGTTCAGTATATGTCTGACATGAAGATCAAGTTCAGCAGAAACTCAGATTAAAGGGATATATTACAATCCCTGCAAATACTAGACTTCTGAAGAATGGCTTGCATCCATACCAGCTTGACAAACAAGAGAATCCGACTATGAATTTAAGAACTTGCTTAATTTTTCGAATACTTAACAAAAAAAAAAAAGCAGATTTTAAGATGCTACTTTTATTAACACTGTTCTACCAAAATCTGAAAATTAGGATTTCTGGGACTTTCTATTCAAGTAGGGAATTCAGATAAAATAGGGGGAAATCTTTATTCCCAATGCTAGCTATAAAAATGGCTATTACAAATCACAAGCAATAATAAAGAGCAAATAATGAGATCTAAAACAGGCATTGCAGAAATCATCTAAAGACACTAAAAAAAATTATATACAATTGAAGATAAAAGCAGATTTTTGTCAGAATGCAGTGATGAACCCAGATGAACTGTTCTCAAATAGCAAGCCTTGCATTTTAAGGAAAAGTTCATGTAAGGATCTGACTTTGCACATGCACAGATTGTACAAGCCCACAAAAAGGCAGCAATTAGCATGGGAAGAGCAGGTGTCACTAAGCCTTAATGATGCCTTTTAGGCAGCTACTTGCTTCCCAACTTACCATCTTCCTTTTCCTTTCTGCAATCTGCTCCTCTGATTCCATTTCTACTTCATTGCTAATGGGAGTTTTTTCTTCTATATCATCAATAAAATCTGGCTCCTGCAAGGTGGAAATGACTGTTTTTACAGAAGTTCTACTCCTCTTGCAAATCAGAGTGAACTAAAAGCTACACAGAACTAAGAATCCTCAGATCACTACATCAGAAATAACCAAACCAACAAATCAGGATGAAAAGTGTTCCATCCCCACACCCTCAACCCACCAAGCAAAAAGTAGTATCAGAATTAAACCTTCTAAACAAAGGAAACTTTTGGACACTAACAATGGCCACTGCTCTAACCACTTTATTATTACTTAAATAGTTAGGAGCTTTATATTATACACCCACAAAAAAGTATTATTTTTAGTGAAACAGAATGAATGCTAAAGTAGATGTTATCAATCACACAGAAGTTTTACTCAGCTCCAAAGTACTCAACTGAAGTCACATTTTCCATTTGAACATTCACTATATAACCTAATGACGGTGCCACATCATATGGAAACACAGAGAACTTTGAAACTAATTAAGTGTTCACTAGTCCTATAAGCAATTTCACTTTTACATAAAGGACTAGACAAAGATTTAAAGTTTGTCCTAAAAAATATATCTAAACATAAAAACCAGGCAACTAGTAGCTTTTTTCCTGGGGTGATATATATGATGCTACCATAAAGAAAGTGTATGGGAAAATGTAAATGTACTTTTAACAGCTTTATTCTTCCCAAAATTCCTACTCTTCAATTTTGAAAAACAATACAAGTTCTCCTGTGAATGTTCTATATAAGCACTGTACATTACATTAAAAGATCAGGAGAAGATTCCATATACCAGCTATCACTTCTTGAAAACATGACAAAACACCAATCAAAAATCACTTTTGATCAAAAATCACTCTTAAGATGAGAAAGTTTAAATACTACCACTCTGGAGACCATAATTTGCAAGTCACATGCACGCCTCCTGGACTTCCAGGCATTTTCAAACTATTTATCATCTTAGGAAACCTGGGTGTCAGTATGCTCATTTTTACCATATCTCCTTCAGTCCTAAAATGATGTTAAAAGAACTAGGAATTGCTCCCTCCCAGAATAACTCTTTTCACTGCCCCTAAATCACCATTTAAAAACCATCATATAAAAATAAGATCATTACCATCACCTTCAAAATGAAGAAATGTAGACACTTACTAAGGTAAAAATCTAACAATTGAATAGTTATCTTTAATAGCTGCCCCACAAAATTAATAATTTATGTCATGGACCCCTCCCAACAGTTCTTTCAAACTGACATATTCAAAAAAAGACTAATATTTTAAATTTACTATCACAGTACATTACCAGGTAGCTTTACCATACAACCTACACATTTAGTTTCAAAACACGCTTTCCTCCTCCCAGCTGAATTAAACACAGAGCTGCAGAACTCCATTGAAAATGGAGCTGCAGTCAACACTCAGTATTCTGGGTTGGAGTTCTGAGTTACGAGCAGGGCTATGTACTGCTATGTTGAAAATACTTCTCAGTAACATGGGCAAACTATCCATAAGGCACTTCAGAATGGACTGGGAGCTACTGAAACCATGACATGAGGCATTCACATCAGAAAGTCACAAAGACATTCAGAGGAGAAAGGTCCAACATACCTTTAATTACAACTGAATATTAAACAAAACGGAAAATAATATATAAAATTCTAAACAGCTTATCCATCATTCTGACTTTTGATAAATCTCCACACTGCTTTTCAGTGACTAGTTAAAATTCCTTCAGTAGCTATATAAAAGGAGAGTATCTGTATATCTACATTTAAAAGCTTTTATTTCTGAGCGTCTTTGTGTCAGTACCTGATTATTAGAAATGGATAGCCTGAGGGGAGAGAGTTTCCTCTGTTTATTATCTGCAATTTTCATTTTGGTGGCTGCTCCTTCACAATCCAATGTGATATTCTGATTTTGAGTCTCCTTTTCTCTTGAAACATCTTTCTCTTTCTTTCCCTTTTTCCTTCTCGTTTCATATCCAGTATTGATGTTTTCTGTAGGCTCGGAACGTCTGAGAACTGGACACTCAGGATTTTCTTTGAGGCAAGCACAATCCACTTTGTATTTACTGCAAGTAATTAAATGCAAGAAGGCATATTTGATTAGGTTGTACAGCAATGAGACCCTTCAATACTAAATCACTGATATTTCACATTAAACATCTGCTATAACGCAAACCAACCATGTTAAAATGCAGGTGACTCAAGTTTTCACCACAATATACAACACTAATCCAACTCAAAAACCTTATCTACTGGCTAGTTATTTAGCTCTGCCACACAAATTCTTTTAAATTCAAGGTCAGTATTCTGCTTGAAGGACAAAAGACATCCAAAACCTGAGTATAATCCTAGGTGGAAATATAACCAACACACAACAAACAAATGCATGAAGTCAGAGAGTTCATTTTATATGCAAAGATGGCAGACAATTTACAGCATGAGCACACCAAACTCAGAGTCACTTTGTACAATTTTAAGCTCCACTTGAATACACAGTAAATTCAAACTTGTTCAAGTGAAACAGGCTGTCAGTTGTTTCAGGTACTAAACACAACTACTATGTATTTTTAGAAGGAGTATGTCCACAACCCTTAACAGTGCCCAGTATCTTGAGATAGTCTGAACCCATGCTGATTACCACACATGCTCTGTGGTCACACAAAGCTCAGGTCAAGTAGCAAAGGCATGTCTGCACGGCACTGTATCCAAGCTGGCTTAAGAGCAGGCCACAGAAATGCAGTAATAAAAATACACAACTCTGCCCACGCACACACTGTTCATTGTAAATACAGCGCCTAAGGAGCCTTGTGTTATTAAAACATGCAAGAAAGTAAACTATACAAAACCAAAGCCATTCTGAATTGCAAAGTAACTTACTAATCATTAGATATATTTTAGAACAGCATTCTCAAATACTTACCAATTTCCATAATCAAAATCAAATGCTATGGTAATCTCTGCTCCCTTTGGAATGTTATGGATGGAGTAAATATAAAGATGAATTGTTCCATCTTCAATTACATGCCTCACCTATAGTCAAGAGAATGTTACTGTATTATCATGAATTACTTTCAAGTTCTTGTATAAAAATTGTAGGGATTGCTCAAATTATCAGGAATCTCAAGGCAAAGGAGATTCCTAAGTAAATAAAACCTAGTTTAACTTTTAAATGTGCTCACCTCCGCATTTGGTGTACACGAACGCCTGATAAATCGAGCTTCATTTCCGAAAGTCCTTGCATCAACACACATTTCTAGCCCATGGAATTTGGAGTAAAACAAAACAAACGGGTATGGCCTGAAAAACACACAAGAAAACCGGGAATTTCATAATTTTTGAAGATACTAAACAGTGCTTATTTTTATTAGTCACCTTTGTAACACAATGCTTGGCACAACACACCAAATTTGGAGGTTAATCTAAGAATGACATGTTTATATTTAAGCTTATGGTTTTAGCAGGTACATTCCCCACATATATTCGCAGAATACCTCAAGGTGGAGTTACAGCCCTGTATAATCTGCATAGGATCTACAGGGAGAACATTAACAGAGGAAGCACTAGACATGGAGGACACACAGTTAAAGTTTTTCTAATTTCTTAAACTTTTTTTATGACTGGCCCAAAATGAAACTCAGAAATTTATGTACCACATAGAGTAATTTTTAAAAGAAGTAAGACCACCACATCCCTACCTAATTCCTGCAGCATCACTAGCACCAACCCTCCTGAAGGAAAGGGGCCTCCAAATACTTAGTGAAGTCATGCTTTAAGTTCTGCTATTCCAAGTGCTGAGGAACCAACCCTTCTATCTTTACTGAGCAAAAGCTGGGTGTCCTATCTCCTCCAACAGACCTTCTGCAAATTCCTGAGTAGCTGTGCTCATGCAGTTAGTGGCAGCATCAAAACCAATCCACAGGAAGAAGGAAGCAGTCACACACACCTCAGTAAACTAACTAGAGAACTATGGCAGTAAAATGGCCCCAAGCTGACCTGTGTCCAATTTCATTCTCAGCCTCGTGGACTTAAAATCCATTTCTCTTACCAAAGATAAAGCCTTTATCATTAATATATTAATTGTTCTATGATGGCAGAACCTGTCTATTTCCTGGTTTAAGGTGTACAACTACCCAACTGAGCATGCAGGAATTCTATAGACGGGGGGATAAAAAAAGAGAAAACTAGCTGCTGAACAAATCTGTAAGGATATCCAGAAGAAAAAGGGACAGAAAAGGTTCCAGCTGCCACTACTTTTAATCAGACAAAGTAAAATACAAGACACTGCTGGTAACTATGATCCACTTGTACTTTAAGCAACAGTTTGGCAAACACCATGTTAACAATTACTTTACTGAAACATTAAGAATGAACAAACCTTTTAAAGAAATATCCATTAGCTTCAAATTGTTCTCTCAGCATGAACTTTCCTCTGTATTCAATAATAAGTGCATCGGGAGGCAAGTCTTTGGCAGCCTTTAAAATTTTCTTGTTTTTTTGCACATAACTCTGTAAAGACAGATTCATTTATGAATTTTTACTTTCTACCATTTCCCCATTATTGTTAATAGTATATTATACTTTCACAACTATTAAAAAAATTTTATATCAACTAAAAAAGCCCCTTCTTTTTGTAATTAAACCTCCAGACTGAACTGACCAGGCTGTCTTGCTCACCTAGCAATGCTACTAGTTATCAATTTCGATACAAGGAATGCTTTGTCCCTAGCTCTCCAGGACATGGCTGAAAACCAATATATTTATGTTTTTACAATTCAAGTACTATAGCCTTTAGTGCACTTAACTCTCACCATGACTAGAATGAACTGCTGCATTGTTTTGCACAACTCTTTCAAAAAACTTCAATTCTTTTGAACAAAACAAAACATGCAGACATAAAACAACATTCACAACTCATTAAAGAAAAAACATAACAGGGAATTAACATAATAATTGAGAAAAAAATAAAAGAATCCTGACAGAGTTTCCAAATTCATTTTCATATCTTTAGATGGAAGGATGGCTTTAATTAAAAACCAATACATACCCTGGCAATTAGTGAACTCACACCTCTCATAACTGTCATCACCAATGAAAAAGGAAGTAGCCTCTATGTAGGCAAAAGGCTCTGTAAGTAGGGATATTCCTCTAAGGAGGGTGTCCCATATGCCATGATGGTCTTTGAGAAAAAGAAGCAAAGATGCTTCCATTAATCTGCTACAGTAACTACTCCTCAAGATTTCTGCTACAAAATGCTAAGTTTTTACATGGCTCTGATTTTAAGCCTGTAAGTAACTGATAAGTTACTGATAAATGAGGCTAGAAAAAGGCATTGCACAATTTCTTCAAAAACTAGAAATTACAGGATCATGAGTTAAAAAAGAATCACTATCAGAAACACCACCCATGAACATCCAGAACACTTACCACACCTTAAGAAAAATGTAGACAATGAACATCTTGATACACATAGTAGGGGAAAAAAAATAAATCTAGTTTCAATGTTTCTTTCTACTCTAACCACTCCAGGAATCCCTGAGAGAAAAATAGCAGCAAAGCTGACTAAAGCTGACTGTGTGTCAAGGGACAGACTAAGGGCAACCCAATGTTCAAGGTGAGACTAACACCTTAGCTACTTTTTAGGATAAATGATATGCAAATGTAAACATAACTGGGGTGGTACAGAATGTAAAAAAATCTGAAAAATATGTTAAAATTCTGATGCTCAAATCTGGTGAGACAAGGAACAGAAAGTGAATGTGAAGTCCCTTTTTTTATTGTGTTTTTTTTTTTCCCCTGTGGGCTTTTCTTTTGTTTTGGTTTGGGGTTTTTTGGTTGGTTGGGGTTTTTTTAAGGCATCTAATGTCAGGGCACAAACACAGCATGCAGTAACACAACAAGGCACAGCTTATTACCTCTACCGGAGGTTTGAAAATCAGATTGCTGGTGCTGACTTCTTTTTTGTCATTTCCATTGCCTAATCTGAGAGCTATTTTTTGTGCCTCCCTCTGGACACCTTCACTGTATTGGTTATTATTTGCTTCTTCATAACGATCCATCCATGCCTTGATTTTAGTTTCCCATCCAAAGTTCGAACTGTCAGTAGGATCAATCTCTGGAGCTGAGCCCTAAAAATGGAAGTAAGTGACCAGATATTAGAAGGCAAGATATTAAAATAAAAAGAAAAATTCTACAACAAGACACAAAATGATGGGCAAAGGTATGCCACTGATTTACGATTTGGGTTTTTTTTAGCAAGTCTGGTATAAAACACTATTACTCAAAAACATTGAGTTAAATTCAGTCCCATTACATTTCTCCTTTCAAGAATTTTATTATGTAATAAGTATCATCCAAGTTCAGGAATAATTTCCCTCCTCAACAGTGATTCCTGCTCTTAGTGGGATGAGAATGGAGAGTGACATTGTTTCCTCCCACAACTGCACTGCATCACGAATCTAAGTGCAGGAGTTGGAGGGTCAGATCTCCCTGCCCACTCAACTTTTGTGAACATATGCAAATATAGACAACTCCAGCTTTTATCCTGTAATACACAGACTTGATTTTACCCTTTCAACTTCAAAGATCATGCTGTATCTTTTCTTCTGCTGCATAACTTACTAAACTTAACTAATCGTACACCTGCTACATTAATGTTACAGGCTTTGCACATAAAATTTTTCTCTCCTTATCTGCTCCTCACTATACAATTTCCTTCTGCAGTGCTTCAGATCCTTTCACTTTTAAAGAAAGTGCCATTGTACCTCCAGACCTCACAAGCAGCAGCCAGGCTGCAGCCAACCAAAGCTCCTTACGGACAGCAGCAGCCAGCCAACGCTCCCTTTTCTATCCACCTGAGCAGAGACACTATTAAACATTAATAAAACACAAGTAGTTCAGCAATTCAATTTACCTGGTTACATTTCTTTTGTGCATGAAGAAAACCATACACACAAACAGCATTTCAAAGGTGTGATGCCAAGACAACCATGAAAAAACAATGGAACCTTACAAGCACCATATTAAAAAAAACCCCACAAAATTTGAAATTTTTCTTCCCCAATTCCATCTTCACTGTTCCCAAGGCACATCTTACACAATAGAAGCATAAATTGCATCCTACTTGTTTTTATATATTCCAAGCATGAATGAACTGTAGAAATACCTAGTTATCACATCATGCATATTTTTATGTCACAGAAAATTTAAAGACTGCTCTAACATTAAAATCTTACACAGCAGACATCCCAATACAATTCCCTCAGACTATGACAGTACAAGTGAGCAAAATCCCACCAGATATACAGGAGTCCCACCAGGTGTAGATGGAGGTTTGACAGAGCAGAACCACTAACTTAGTTTTCAAATTCAATATAGTTATTTCATTATTTTGCTGCTACACAGTTATGAAAAGCTGGAGCCACTAAATTCAAATGAGGTGTTCACTCAATTTTACTCCCTTGCATAGCACACATGATCCCCAATTAATCCACTGGCTCTTAAAACAAAAATTTGCACTAATTATTTCAGTTAACTTCGCAGGACAAAGATGTAGTGCTCTACCTTAATTTAAAATCACTGTGATGCATATGTAATATATTAATTACCAAGAAGAGAATGCTGTAGTTCTTAGTGTATAGCCCCTATTATACTCTCAATGCTTATTATTTAAGTAACGTACAGTTAAGGTCTGAAACAAAACCCAAACAAAAATCACATTACCTTTACTCTTGAAGATTTCCTGGATCCTTCTCGAAATGCCTGAAATAAAATTAAGATATTCAGATTCACTGGAGGAAATACAAAATCTCTTAAGGAATTGAAAACCTATTAATGAATTAATAACCTTTCAATTAAACATGAAAGACGAAAACAACAGAACTAACTATGCTGAAATCTCAAGAAGGTAAGCGGTTACATCTCACAAAATGTATTTTAAAAACCATTCAGCATTTCATAGTACTCAGGTACCTCTATCTTTCTCTCACATTACAACTTGATTCTCCAGAATTTCAAAATCCAAGCCAAAATATCAGAGGTAACAGAAGAATACACAGCAATAAATTTGTATTGAGAATTATTCAATCAAAAGGAAACATTTCACTAAAGATTGCCAAAAAGACATCAATAACTTATTCTGACTTTGAAGTTTTAAAGGACAAAATTCTCATCTAAGCCAAGGAAATTAACTACGAGAATCACTTGCTTAGGAAGTTCCATGTAGTTTACTTCTTCACAAACGTTCTGTCTTTGCGTATTATACTGTTTATACATCTGTAGCTAAACAGCATAATGTCAGTATTTTTTTACTCTAATTAGTTTAGCAGCTAGCTTTCTGACCACACACTTCCACACAATTTCTACTCAAATAAATGGAGTCACATCAGGACAACTGATAGCAAACATTTCTGTACTTTAAACCACCACAAATGAAGACTTTCAAGGAATTCTTCTTCGGTTAACCCAAAGCCTGTTCAGCACCACCTCTAACTATTTCAAATGTTCTGGTAAATGCAATTCCTGTGGTGAGATTCTGCCTCAATTATAAAACTGGACATACCCAGGCAGGATATATTAACTTGAAATAAGGAGGAGTCATGGGGGTCAGGCACCCAGAAGACTATAATTTACTACAGAGTTGTACATTTCAAGCTAAAACCAGGTAGTGAAAATAGCCTGATTTTTAATTCAGTGTCTCTTGGTAAGAAATGTCATACAGCTATAATTTATAGCACAAAGTAATAAGAGAAATTACATTCACTTACTTTTTTACATTTTGCGATGTTCTGTTCTTTCTCTCCACTTTTTTTCCTCTTCTTATCATTGACTTTTGTAACTCTTGTAGCAGTTAAAGTAATTGTCGTTGGTGTGTGTTGATAAGCCGTATACAGTTCCACAGGAACTTCATCACCACTCTCTGTTGCACTGGTGTCCCCATCTTTAAAACAAAGAATATTCTGTAAATAATCAAGTACTGCAGAAAGAACATTCACTAGTTACTCTACATCTGTTTTCAAAACACAAGAATTCATACTGACAAATGCTCCAAGCACTCATATGCAAAATTCACCAACAGTTGCAACAGCATGAAAATGAAGGACCAATGAGAAACTGGTAATTAAGACAGGTTTGTAATGCAAGGTAAGAAAAAGGTACCAGATTAAATTCCATTCTTTGAATGCAATTAATGACCATATTCAATGTTAAACAAAATTAGAATCAGAACAAAAAAAGGTAAAAAAACATCTGTTAACACATTCACTTATATATAGCTTTTACTTGTAATATGGCATTTGGATTCTCTCAGATGACAGTATTCTAGAAGGGATTAAAATTAATGACTGACCAGCATTTCTTGTGAAGCGCTATTAATTAATGACATGTAAGTCATAATCAACTATTTCAGCTGCAGTTTGCACTGTCAAGTGCCTTTTTCAGGGTTAATATGTCAATTTAGCCAAAAGCCTTTTGTACTCAAAATCCCCTAACAGTAACATTCTGCTACTCAGGAAGAGAAAAGAGACGATCAGACATAAATTGATAGATACTTTCTCTTTGTGCTGTGCTCTCACAGACCTAAAGGCCAAAGCCTGAAATCTAGCATACATCAGCATTTATGTCAGACAAACACATATCCTGACCTGAAACAGGATTACCCTAGTTCTGTCAAGATGAAAGGCTCTGAAGGATGGGGAGGATTGGAAGAGAGATGATGCACACAGATAAGAGACTGTTGTTTGCATGTGCTCAGTACAGGCTTCCCAGATTTTAGCAGCTTTTTCAAATATTCTGCATTCAGTAAATACACTTCACACTACTCAAAGCTTTCTCATATGGCACAGAAGCAGGCTTTACAAATACTTATCATGAGAGCAGAGAAAATGTTCCTTCTGCTCTCAGAAGGATGTTGCTTTAATCAGTGCACTCAGCAGTCCTAATTCTCAAAACCTTCTTTACTAAATAAAGAACTCCAGCTACTGGTTACTCTGGATTTTTCCTGCTCACAACAGTCCTTAACAGGATTCTTCTGTACATAGCAAACAAACCCACTTTACCATCTTGGTCATTCTTCTAAACACCTTATCAGGCATGTAATTATACTTCATAAACTAGGAATTGATGGTGTTTTCTGAATTTGTTAACATCTCTGCTGAGAATATTTCTAAATGAGCATAAAAAGCACACGGAAAGAAGAAACATCTAACCAAAGAATAAATAGCAGAATAACCAATGCCTGAGAAATAGCAGGAATAGCAGAAAACCCCAGAACACAAAATTTTAAATTGTCTGTAATCCATACACTAGTACCTACAGAATCATGACAACACAGCCACACACCTCTCCCTCTTGCCCCAAACCCCACAAAACACTGTCTTCCTTAGGGAAGCAACATTTCAGTATTGCTGTCTACACTGTGCTCTAACTTACTGTAAAGAATAATTACCTCAACTGAACATATAATTACATGGAGTTGTTTTGAGACACTCCTTTCTAACCTACATAACCTGCTTTCACTTTGAAGAGCCTTGGTAAAGCACACTAAGGAGAGATCTTGAGTTTGCATGTCAGAAGCAAAGACACAAACTCTCCAAATTTCACAGGTTACAGGCCCAGATTCATTTACCCATAAGCAGCAAGTGATCTTGACAGTGTCAATTTCAAGACCAAACAGCTTAAAGCAACATCCTTGTTCAAGTTATACATCTAGATATTTTAGCTAAAAAAAAAAAACAAACCCAGAAAACAAAAAACCCGAAACAAACCCCCCACCCAAACCCAAAACACCCAGTATACAACTGAGGGAGTACTGGTTTAACAAAGTGCTCACTTCACTGAACCATAGTAGGCAATTCACTGCACATTAAGCTGCACCAGAACTGGACTTTTATGCCAGAAAAACAAAATCAACACTATCTCATACAACCACAGGACCCAGAACAATAGGCTAAAAACATTGGCAGAAAAAAGGATGATGTTAAGCTTTTATGATGATATAAAAGCTTAACACACACAATTTTCTATCATGTGAAATGTTCAATTACAAGCTCTTTTCTTGAAGCAAACCAACCAATCTATTACTTTCTTCCCACTGTTAACCTTTGGATGAAACACAGCTAAGCCAGCAACTCTTTAGAAATCTTTACAGAAACATTTCAGTCTAAAGAATTCTCACATTTAAGTGAAAAGCCCTATATATACACTTATTCATCAAAGAGCATCCAAATTATGCAGTCTTACCTTTTATCAAACACCTGTAAATTACTACTAAATAAGTTAAAAGTAACATTCTGCTTCTGTTGAGTATCTAAAACATTGAAAAGATCCATTCAAATTGATACCACTTTCACTTTTCCTACTTGAAATCACCTGTGAAAACTGCCCATTTTACTAATGTCTCACACAGTTTATACCCAAAATCACTAGTCCAACCAAACGGCACAGCAGTCAACATAAAGTACCCAAGCTAAATGGAAATTAAGAGGTGTAAGCACAGACATTCAAGTTATGTATTATAAATCACAGTAATCAATACTGCACTTTGATCACATTTTAGATTAAAGAGAACCAGAATTTGCCTTTCTTTTTAACTGTTTTGATACTTTTGCTTTACCATCTAGTATTTCCTTTCCTACTGAATCCATATAACAGATTTAGAACATTGATCATCAAGACTGAGGAGGGTTAAACACTAACTTCAAAGGTAAGATCTCATCAGCTCCTCCTAAGATTTTTAATCTCTCTTCCCTTAAGTTTACAGTAAATGATCAGATAGTGTGCTTACAAATCCCAAGAGATTATTTAAATAGCTCAGATCTTCAACTTCTCCTATTTGTTATGAAAATTCAAGTTCAACCTCACAATATTATCAGACCAGTCAGTGAACTCATTAACTCCAAATGAGTTATAAATCTACTTGTTCTACTATTTCAATAGAATCAATAAAAATACTTTTAAATTCAAAAAATTTTTACAATTTAAATTTGGTTGACCTAGTAAGTCAACCAAAACTGTATAAAATAAGCTTGGTTTTGTTAACATGAAAACAGACAAAACAAAAAAAATTACTCTGGTTTTCTAAGTAGGTCATTAACGCCTTTAAAGGACTTTAGGTAACTTAGTACCAGACAACACCAAGTGTCAACTGCACCAAGAAAGCACAGGTTGCCACACACCCCTCAGACTTTCTGAAGCCATATGAAGTGGGGCAGCAGGACCATATCTAAATGGTACTTTTAAAAGAAATCTTAAAATACACACACACACACTCCACTACTTCAGCGCCATGATCTGGAAGTAAAACATGTTACATTTAGGAGGATGACCTCCTCCCAAGTTATTACTTTGTAATAGAGCTTAAAAGTACCAGCTGCCAACCAAGAATTCTACAACATACTTTGGTAATGGCCAGACAGCACTCCGGACAAGTTAGGCCAGTTAAGTTTTGAAATGCTGTGAATAAGTTCAAGAACTACTTGCATAAAATACCCAGACTGAAATGGGTACTTGCACTACATGCCACCTTGGTTACTGAAGGCAAAAAACCCTCAAAACATCCTTATTACCTACACTGTATTAACTTGGTTTAACAACTTTTCCCATTGTCCAAAAAAACCCAGAGCCAATCTACACCCAACATATAAGAATTAGGATTTCTTCCTGAAACATTTTTCCAGAATAAAAGTAGACTTAGAAACCCTCTCTCATTCCAAAAGAAAAAACTTGAAGCTTTTCCACCTTATTTTCAGCACCTTAGTCAAAGGAGTGATAGTTACTATAAAAGCAACATTGCTTATAAAGAAACTCAAACACTGAATTCAATTCAGACTGAATTATTCCACATTGCTATAAAGAAACCACAGTGCTGAAAACCATTAATAAAACAGGCGGAGCTACAACAATTCTGATACGATGTTATCTTGGTAACAATACAGTCAAGTAGAAGGCACTGATTTACTGAACCTTATATGCTGAAGGCTCTCAAAACTGTGGGAACCATGTATGTGCTCTGTAGTCTGCATATGTAATTTATACTTATTTTATCACCTTTATTAAGAAAAGAGCTTCAAATTTTACTCACCTGACATATTTTCCCGTTTCCTTCGTTGCAACAGCACTGCTCTTTCTTTATCTAAACTCCTGAAATTAGAAAATAAATCAGTGCATTTAAGTATTAAAACAGACCTCTAGCATTTCCCATTGACTATTACAGAATAAACAGTAAAGTCACTAAATGTTCAGCCACTTAGAAAAATACCAGTTGTGCACTGTTCTATTCCATTTTAGAGTTCAAAATCAACAAAACTACTCACCTGGGTTGGCAACGTTCACACAGATATATGTCAGGAATATGCTGTCTGTCAATCCCCATGCAGTCAATGTGCTGCCAGACACTATGAAAACACCAAAACAAAACCCCAGCTTTAAAGTACAATTTTAAAAATTGCATGCACAATACACAGAGAAAGTAAGCTACTTTTTTTTTTCATTGTCATCTTTACTCAGATTCAATACTGCCTAAAACTATATCTCAATCACTATCTTTACTACCACTCTGCTAGCTGACTCGTTTTCTCTCTCGGAAATTTTTCTCCAACATCAGAAATAAAATGGTAGATTATCACAACAGAGAACAAGATAGAGACAAATACCCTCAGCAACAAGACTTATGTTTTACAGAGCAACAAGTGGTTTGATTTTCAACAAAAGTAATAAATTCCCTTTTAGAAATGGTGGGTACATAAAATATTTCTATATAGAGAAATATTATATACACTATGATATTGTATAATATCATATACACTATGATATTGTTAAGATATATGATTGATTTCCTTTTATATTTTAAGAGAAAAATAAATACACAGTTTTATACACCCTGTTACAAACTGGTAGTACTGTTGCACAGCATAGAAAGAGCTTTAACTGCTCCCCAGAGTCAGGGAAGAGACTGCTTGCTAGACTGAAGGCTAACCTAAAACACTAGTTTACACTCAACCCTACATTGCTAGAAGGATGAGGGAAACAAAAATATTTATCTGCCCACTTGGAAAGAGTTGTGATAAATTCACAACTCCTCACAGACAATCTCTTCTTCAAAGGAAAGAGACCCTACCTAACTGGTGGCTGCCCACAACTCCACTGCTGAAGAACATCTTAATACATTCCAAAATAACGAGCAAGATTATCAGAATTAAGGACCATCAGAAATTACTAACAAGCTTGTTACATATGTAGATGGAAGAATGGAGCTCAAATTAATATTTTAACTAGCTATAACTATTATTTTATAAATACACAAAGATTTAACAAATCCAGCAGCATTCATTAACCAAATGTAAAAATACAGGCTAATATTGAGTAGAAACACAGTATTTATCTTCTCCTGTTAAGTATATCAGCTCTAAAAATTTCTAATCTTACTTTTCCAATTCCAAGTATTCAACAGCAGTCTCTTATTATGCTATGATCAAGTAGGTGCTTAAGCATAAACTCAGAAATCTGAACATTTAACTTCAGCTTCTCCATTAAGAATCTACATTAGTCTTCTCATACTTATTAACTGAATCCTTTGAAAAATGAAGAGTAATCAGAAAGATCATGCACAGAGAAACCAATTTTCAAAAAGTTTCTTTCACATTATTTTGCATCCTTTAAGTTCTTTGACTTACATATACATAATTCACCAAGATGCTTTATTACTCAGTACATTATGTAATGCCTACGTCTTCATTTTACCCTACTAACAAATAACCTGGGACAGAATACCACAGACATCCCTTTTAGAGGGGAGAAAGCAACAATGCACAAGCAAAGGCATGACCAAATTCATGACTAGTCAAGCCTAACTGGAATTAAATTATAAAATAATCACTAGCCTTAACTGACTATGTTGCCTATTAGAAAAACAGACAATTTTCAAGCACTTTTTTGATGGAAGGAAATTTCTTGTGACTCATTGTAATTAAAAGACCATTTACTTATGTTTACTTTCAGTGCAGCCTTAAGTAATTTTTACTTTTTAAGTTATTTTAATATGCATTACCTGCATTTGTCACAACAGATCATATATCCATCATCATGAGTAAAGCCACAAATGCATCTGGTAATATCTGTTCCATAGCTTCCATCCTCTGACGTACTGATGGTAGTAGCACTGGAGGTTTCATCAAAGTTGGGAGTGGTAAATATGCCTACTTCATTCTTGCTTATAAGCACTGATGGAGGAGGAGAAGCTGGAGGCGTTGGAGGAGGCCGAGCACCATAGTTATGGTCCTAGAATTTTGTGAAAAGGTAATTAATTACAAATGCGCATACACTGATGGCTATTCAACCCAAAATGAAAGAATTCATTTGGCAAAGAACTTCAGGCTCTTATTTTTGTAGTAAAAGGTTAAAATTTTATATTTTTATAACCCAATTTTATATATTTAAAATATTTTAAATTTTATATTTATATTTTAAAATATTTAGTTTTTATATCCCAATTTAATCTTATTTTCTAACTTCTCAGCTATGTAGTACATTTAAGTGCACTATGTTCTGCTTCTGAAAGACCATTTTTTATCCGACTTACCCAACTCCCAATAACATAGAAATATAAGTATGAATCAGTTTTTCCAGATAAAACCAGCAGATTTTCACATAATATATTTTCTACAGAATACTTTGCACAAAACTTACTGCATAGGGCAAACCAATGTAACTGTGTGAATGCGAGCCGCTGGTATACAACTGGTGTGGATAACTGTTCGATTTTTCAACTACCACAGGGCTAGCTTCTACAGATTCTGGTCTGCAAGGAAAAGACAGATGAAGAACAAAGGCAATTACTATGCAATCTATATTAATAAATTGGAGGTACTTGCAGCACAACTTCTAATTAATTCCCTGCTGATTCTGTTTAAAGCAGCACATGGGGGTAGCATCAAACTTGCAAGGCGCCGGCAGCCCCTCCCTGAGCGGTAAGCGAAGCTGCCCACGGGGATTCTGCCCGAGGACCGACAGCGAGCCCTGCAGCGACGCTCAGCGGCAGGGCGGGGCACCTCCCGCACCGCCTGCTCCTACAAGCAGAAATCCTAACGAGGACAAACTACCTGAACACGGCAGCTTCTATTGATTTATCTTTAAATAGAAAGGAAAAGGTGATAACAATTTGCAAGACAAGGTTTTGTATCAAAGGCAGTGCCTTCTTCAATATACAAGCTATGGTTTATATGCACTAAACCACAATACAAAACAAGAAAGATAAAGGAATACCAGAACAGAAAGATCTATTTGAGCACAAAAAATTACATCTCCATGGCCTTTCTCGAGCAGTTATCCATGTGTGCATGGCTGAGATAACTTGTAGTTTTTTTGTTGCACGGCATGATTTACTAACACTAAGACAAATGAATCCAGGTTACTAAAGCACGTTTTTTTTTAAACAAAAAAAAAAGCACCACAAAATATCAACATTTAAAACTGAAGTGGACTTGATTCACATTACAAATCAGGTCTGGTTCAGTTTTCTAATTTTATTTTATTATGTGTGAATTCTATTTCCTGTCACATATCTTACTAATTCCTTGAGCTGATTTTTAAAATAAACTTTATTGTAAATAAATTTATGATTTCTGAATCGTAAATTAAAGTAGATACTGATGGAATCTTTTCTTACACATTAAGATATTTAACAGAGGCTTTTTTTCCTATGCCATGAAGCAATACTAGTTTGATTTAAAAGGACAACAGAAATCTACATTTGTTACTTTTTGGAAAAGGTATAATTAATCATTAACTTTCTGAACAAAATGCAATATTTTCACATCTCTTTGAAAGTGTCCTACTAATGGGTTTGGTGGCCCATTTCTTCTTATGAGCTTTTTCCCATGCGAGGTTACTACCCTAATGATAAAATTGTTTAAGCAGAAACTAGTTAAAAGCACTTTTGGGGGAGGGCTTTAGTTTTTAGAGTCCAAAGAAAAAATTATTTTTTTTAAGATTACTGTCTCCAACAGTCAGCAGCTGCTTTTGAGAGAGTGAACAAACACGTGAGCACACAAATCATGTGAAGTACGAATGTTAAAAATACAACTTCTGACTAGCATGAGACAAACCAAATCTGACAGCACTTGTTCTTCGTTACCTCATAAACCCAGAAAAATCCTCATTTACTCTCTTACACTCTTTCACAAGTTGAAAATACAACTTTATTTGGAGTTTGTTAGAATTAGCTTCTAGAAGCAGCTTAGAACTTTAGCTCATGACTAAAATAAAGACAAAAGATGAAAAAACCGTGCCTTTCCAACAAATTTGCTTTTACCTATTTACCAACACATTCATGCAGCAATCATACATCTTTCCTGTGCTCCAGTAATCCTTCTGATGACCCTGCCAACTAAAATGCCAGTGAATGAGGCATTAGCTATGCATCCACCATGACTATGGCAGAAATTAGCTTCTCCAGGAACAAGGATGCCTTGACCACTGTGTTGCTTCTACTGCTGTTCTTTCCCATTTCCTGAATGGGACAAGCAGTAGCACGGGGACACTTCTCCACTTTGTGTTCAATGCTCAGCCCAGGTCTTGCTGAAAAATACTCCATTTTCAGAGCAGGAAGGCTTACAAAGGACAGGCAGGAGGGGATTCTAGTACAATCCATAAGGATTAATTTAGGAGTGTTTCCTTCATTAAAAACAAGTATTACTATGACCTAAATACCAGCTACTTAAACACAGGAACATCCAGTGAAAGACACCACAATGAAAGTGTTCTAAAAAGAGAGGTTGTGTATTTCATCATCTGACTACAAAATTCAAAAAGACAGTCCAGGTCTCTTTCAAGATTTGAGGCAAGACAATACGCCCAGCAGCCTAAATCCATTTCTTATTACTCTAGCCATTTATAAACCACTTAAGAGAACAAAATTTAATATTTAGAGGCATAACAGTGGTGGTGGGAAGCAGAAGCGTAAAGCTTCCAAAAACATTCATTTATCACCAACTGTTTTAACACTCATAAAACAGATTCAGAGAACAATGTTACTAAGAAAAATGCACATCTTTACTTGAACAAGGAAAACCGGAAAAATGGTGGGAGAAAAATCAGGTGATTTTTCTGTGCCTTTCTGTGAAAGGCAACTATTAAAAAATTTGGAGCACAATCAGCTTTCAGTAAAACTTTTTTCAAATGCTTATCCAGGCACAGACACTACTTTCAATTATAACAGATGCCCACTAGAGCTCTGAATGTAACTGTTACTGCTCCGTTTACCCACTGCACTGGGCTGGGGAAGTGGGGAAGAAACCAAGAACTATGGGAAGGCGCTCCCAGAGCATTCACTTAAGCTAGAAATTAACCATCATAGGTTTCCTTTACAGTCAACAGGAAAGTGATACAGATGCCATAAAGCAGTACAGAATGAGCACCATTCTTCCAGAAAGCCACACACAAAATCAACTTTGACAAACAGGTTAAAGAATTCCTTATCGCTCCTGGTTTTGCCAACCATGTGCATGACCTCAAACAGAAAAGATGCCCTCTATACTCCTGTCTGTTCAAAGGTCAAGCCCTTCTGAAATAGGCATCTCAGAACTGCACAGCTTTGAGAAGAAATGCCTCTTGGCAAAATATTTAATTGTACAGATGACTAAAGTATGAGATGCTACCTAATTTAAAAATCCAGTTTTACACTTTTTGGGCTCAAGTACCAGGGCCCAAGCAGCAAAGCACTAACTACTGTACTACAGACAAAAACCCCCTCACTTCACCATTCTTACAGCCATCCCAGAAAGCAAGTTTTCAGGAGGAAAACATGTAAGCATTCAGATCTGTGAAAATACTGTAAGGCTTTTTTTGCTTGTATTTTTGGACATTAGCCAGTACTGTCAGAGACTGTACTAAGTCAGCCCTCTGATCATACCACATTTTTCAGCTTCACCTCAAACACCTCTGTCTTACTGCCTAATTAAAAGATATTTATTGTATTTTTGGTTTTCATCCAAACTGCAACGTTTGTATTACAATACAGTATATATGAAGTTTGATCAAAATGTTAATATTATTTCCTAAATAAACACACATTACTGTGATAAACTGACCATGGTATTTTGCTAAAACACCATATATACTTGTTAAGCGTTGTGGTCAGCAATTCAAATCTGTGCAAAATGTTCACAGGGAACAAAACAAAAAGCTCTACACAAAAGCTTTCCACATGCTCTTGGGCTGCAGTGATTTAAGACATTATATTTCTGTTTTCAAGGTACAGGAATACTTTCTAAAATCAGTTTAGAAAATATTTTTTAAAAAAAGCCTTGAGAGAATTTTCATTTAGCAAGTAAAACAATTTCATGTTCTGAGTCATTTCCTACTGCTCATATCTAAAATGGAAACAAAGTATTCTGCAAGCTGCCAGCAGAGGGCACTAGTGAGAAACTAAAAGCAACACGCGAGACCAGTTAATTTACAAAACCTCAGTCACTACACACTTCTATAGTTAGTTAACTTGGAATTAAGGAAATCAACCTGCAAAGACTCAAAGAAAGCAAATTCGTCTCTAAAACATCATCTCCCCCACTCCACTCCTTTTAAACACTGTTTTGTTTCTGACCATTTAGTAATAAATTTAAAAAAAAAAAAAAAGCAAAGCAAAGAAAAAAAAAAAAAGCACACAATTTTTGACTAATACCCAAAAGACGATCACTTAGAATTTGGGGCCATCAACCACTTCCATAAATAAGTAGATATTCAAGCAGGAAACAAAATCTCACTAAAATGCTCCAAGACAGAGGGGGTATCCAAGCTTTAGGCTGGGAGCTACGTGTACTATGAGTACCTCCTGAATACGTGTCTGAACTCCAAATGCAACCTCTCAGCAACACCAATCTTCCACAATCCAGTTTGATAGGTCTAATTTTCAAGGAGTTCAGGATTGTTTTCTGTTTGTAGCAGCACATCTGAACAGTATCTAGCTGAAGGCCATCTCAGATAAAAGAATACAATATATTTTGCATGAGAAACAACATTTTCTATTTCAAGACACTTCATCTAACCAAAGGCATTTGACAGGCTTCAATACCTAGACAACAAGAACCAAGGACTGCTTCTCCACCAGGGAGTGGGTTCTGCTACCTAAGCACCTTGTAGCAGGCCCTACAAGTACAGGCTGGCCCGATGCTATCTGTATGTAAGACTACACCAAGTTCTTTTTCTCCTGGATACTAAACTCAATGGAGTGATCTGTACACTGTGATTGTGAGGTTTATTATACAGGCCTTCTCCCTAAAAAACATGTATAGATATGACCAGAAAAGCAGTACCATCAATGGCATTTTCCAATGTGTAGCTTATACTTAGGCTCTAAGCTCCACAAGCACCCTCTGAAGCCAGGAGGCATATTCTGAACCTTCAGAAATGGCTTGTTCTGCTTACAAGGACCTTACCACTAGAAGTCAAATCCTCACCTTTAGTAACATCTACAAGTAAAGGCGAAGTATGTGTATTTTGACTATGATGACACAAAGACCTATCTGGAGACTCCACTTAAGTACACATAATGTAAGAAACAAATTCACCCAATTTTTAAAATCCTTAAACCTCTTAGTAGGCTACTCTACACACAGCTATTTGCTACAATTATTAAAATAATATGTGGAACTAGTAATCATATAAAATACCCCCTCTTTTAATAGGTTCAAAACATAGGAAAAATCTTTCGGGACTAGGAGACTGCACTACACAAAGAGCTTTTTCCTAAGCTTCTTCTCCTGCATAATCAAGACTGCCACTCCCCCATTCTTGTGTTTGCTCATGCTTCAGCAACTGATGAAGCAATATCCGACCTGCCAGTCACAGTGGAAAAATTCTAGCTCCTCCCTCTCGGGAAAGCCCCAGAACTTGCTCAAAGACCATCTATGACTGTTACTAATACACTCCATATCAAACATGCTACCCTCTGGAAGAAAATGTGCAAGAACAAAGATTAAACCACACAGATTGTGATTGAAAAGGTTTACAACTGTGTGAATGCTAGATTAGGGCCACACCTTTGTGTCACACTTCTTGTGACAGTGACATGGCTTTTAAATCAGCGTACACCAATCATGCAACTACACATATTTCAGTGTGAGTACGGCAGAGATGACAAGAATTAATCTAAGTGGCAACAGCCACTTATCATCTGAAGAAAAGCAGCTCCTAAATGGGTCACTCTGCCACAGTATCAAGCAAATAACACACTGTGAACTCTATCTTGTTTATACTGACAACTGAATTTATTTATTTTAATTTCAGCATGACATGCTGTGTCTGCAAGGAATGTCAGCAACCTCAGGAATCATAACCTTTTCTAAACATAAAAGAAAAGCATAGGAAAAGAACAAAAAGAAATGTGAATGGTTCACTACAGTTAAAAATCTTTCTGCACCAAGGTAAATAGTGTTCATAATATGAAAAGATAAAACAACTTTAAAAAATTTATTGTAATAAAAAAAAAATTTGAATTGCAAATTCTTGGCTCTCTTCAAATAAATGGCACAAGCCTAGAATAGCCTCATATACACCTGGAAGCACAGAAGAGAAGCATCCCTTTAAAAAGCTGTTCTAGAGTTCTGCTAAAACTTTCCTTCAAAGTTTGGAAGAAAAACCACTTGCTTCTTAAACATTTGACAGTAATGTTGATGCCACACACAGAGAAAGGTTTGACAAGAAATGTATCCAGTCAGAGATCAACAATACCTAAACTAATACAAGCCCATCAATACTGTACAGGAGACTGAGGGAAAAAAATAGAAAAGAATTACAATACAAAAAATCACATATGCACAACACCATGTCCCCTCCCCAACCCTAAAAAAATCCCCAAGTCACCCTCCCCCATCCCCCAAAACCCAGAAACTCACTACACTACAGTATTTTGTGCAAAGACATAGTTTACTGAATGAATTATTTCACTGGCTCTTTGTAACACAGTTACTAAATTATTTTCTACTAGCTTTACAATTAGAAATAACTTTGTGAAGACACAGTATTAGCATTTCAGTAAGGCCTTCAATTTTCGTTAAGAAATGCAGCCTTGTTTTCATTACTACTACTTTGTTGCAGTTTAATGCACCAAATTATTTTATCTTTCTAACATGCAAAATCAAAAAAAAAAATGTACATGTAGTTAAAAAGGAAACTGAAATGGCAAAAAATATTTCAAGTATGAGAAGTAAACCAAACAGCATCTTTATTTGTCAGTCTGATAAGGAAGAAAAATATGCATTTGTAGAAACATTTAGCTTCTCTCCTCTGCTCCCCCTAAAGTAGAAGAAACTGACATAAGAATGAAGTGATGGTTATTAATTTAAATAATTTAAAATTCAACAAAACTAAGGAAACTTTAAAGTTTTCTCCAAGTGTATTTAAAAATGGCCATGAAGGAAAAAATTGAAGTCATTAAAAAATAAGTAAGAGAACTTACAAATTCTGTTCACATACTTACTCTGAGCCTGCAGCCATTTCCAAATAAGAAGTATCTGCTGTGTCACCCCCCAATGGGATCACTATGCTCATGACGTTCGTTTCTGATAAATTCGATTACTACGGAGTCCTATGCATTGGTATCCAAAACACTGGGGCATGCCAGCCACAGTGCTCATTGCAAACATCTAAGTGCATCCACAAACCCTGTCAAAAACAAAACACAACATGCAGAAGATTAACTCAGTTCATTGAAACCCAGGCAATTTTACATCACGTATTTAGTTTATTTTAAAAATTTGCCATTTATATCTGTCCCAATTACTTCATTAGTTTTATTTTACACAAGCAAGAGGGGAACATTCAATCTTCTCTAAAAATTAACTGCAAATAAATTCTTTAAAGAGTGTGATGATCTTAACACCTGAACTTGAATATATTACAAATGGACAATCATGCAAATTTCTGATTAAAAACCCCAGCACGATCAGGGAAGTACCAGAGCCTGGCCCTGTGTTGTCAAAGCTTAGTTGCTGTACCTTTCAACAGAAACCTAGTTAAGAGAATTTGCAAGTAAGTCTTAGCCAGCACTGTTCTCTTTTGTTTTGCACTTAAAAAACCCCTAATGTCTTAGCTATCATTTAGCATTTTTTAAAAAACAAAATAATTCTAATAATTCACAATAATGATAGGAAACATTTTCCATGGCAATAAATCACCATTAGAAGATAATATGCCTGTTCAGTGCCACTTTTGGAAATGATTTTTTAAAAGGAATAAAATAAAAATAATCAGTAGTAGTTTTTAACTGTAGAGTAAACCACAGTCTGCCTGACTCACACGAGTGAATGCAGGATCCAACCTGTATGCCAGTTACTACCAGTCTGCCACTTCCCTTACTACATAGGGCAGAACACCCAACCAAGTACAGGAGAAATGTGAACAGCTCTCAGCTATTTACAGATTAGTAAATTAATGCACTTTTATACACTAATATAGACCAGGTTTTACACACGTGACTAGGTAATTTTAGTAAAATAGCCCAGTATCTTCAGTATGTACATAACAAGTAATTGCAAACTCTTACCAAAAAGTCAAAGTTGCAAGACCACAGATCACTTAATGAAGCACGTACTGTGCCTAGTAAAGACACTCCTCTCATACCACAAAATGTTGTATCTTAGCTGATGTCTACATGAGCACAACAATTTTGAGATCTATGTATTTTCACAGAATGTGCTGAGTGAAAGGAACCTACCAGGAACATCAAGACCAACTCCTGGCCATGCACGGCACCATTCCCAGGAGTCACCCCACGTGCCTGAGAGCATTGTCCAAACACTCCCAGAGCTCTGCCAGGCTGGGGCTGTGACCACTGCCCAGGGGAGCCTGTTCCAGGGCCCAACCACCCTCTAGGTGAAGAACCTTTCCCTAATACTGAACCTAAACCTCCCCCCCAGCACAACTTCAGGCCACTCCCTCAGGCCCTGGTCACCACAGAGCAGAGATTAGTGCCTGCCTCTCCTCTTCCCCTCATGAGGAAATTGTAAATGCAGGGAGGTCTCCTCTCAGTCTCCTCCAGGCTGAACAGACCAAGTGATCTCAGCCACTCCTCATACAGCTTCTCCTCAAGGTCTGTCACCATCTTTGGGCACTCTCTAATAGTTTAATGTCTTTTTTATTTTGTAGTACCCAAAACTATCCCCAGCACTCAAGATGAGGCCACCCCAGTGCACAGCAGGACAATCCCCTCCCTTGCCCAGCTGGCCATGCTGTGCCTGATGCCCCCAGGACACGGGTGGCCCTACTGCCTGCCAGGGCACTGCTGACTCACGTTCAACTAGTCACTGACCAGGACCCCCCAGGTCCCTTGCTGTGGGTACAGCTTTCCAGCCTCTCATTCCCAGTCTATCAATACATCCATAGTTGCCCCATTCCAGGTGTAGAATCCAGCACTTATCCTGGTTGAACTTCATTTCAACACATTATCCTTGCCAAACACTACGCTGACAAAAAGCGCAAGCCCCCGGTGAAAAATGGACTTCAGATAAACACTGTGAATTAAATCTCATTTGTCTTCTTTTATTGATTAATCAGCACCCTCGAGATGACAAAGTGGCACGTACAAGGCATCTCTAAAGTATGAGATGGCAGCAAGTCTTCAACTAATTTCCTAAATTTTTTAACACTAGTGAAGAACATGCCTAGATGTCTGAAGTGCCTAAACCTACAGCTAGTTCACTCCTAGACAGCAAAAGGTGTGTTTTGGTCCTACTACGTGAGACTAGAAAGCTATTGGGCCAAGCAGCCATTGGAAGATTTTGCATTGGAAGATTTCTGCACTCCTCATTTAAATGCTGAGTGTTTTCTTACTAAATACCACAAGTAACAAACTGCATCACTAGCTATGCAAAAAAAAAAAAAAAGAAAAAATGTACTATTTTCAAGAATAAGTAGCAAGAAAAACATCTTAAATCAAAAGCAGGTATAGAATATTTTCAGTAGAAGGCTTGAAAGAACCATAAGCCCCTCTAACAGTTTAAGTGAGCACTCATTTTCCCACCATACAGCCAACTCTACTCATAGGGCAGAATCCTGAATGGCTGTACCTACAACTTAGAAGAAACATCAACTCACCATTTAGTCCCCATCTTCTGAAAAAGTAAAAAATTACCCAATAACTGAAAAGAAATCATGATTTTTTTTTTTAAATCCAGGTAAATCAGCTAGCCCAGGGTTAACTGCTGTTCCAGTACTCCCTGCAGTGAGACCTGAGCTACCAAATCATCAGCAGAATGGTTTTTTTACTTTATGCCCGTTATTAGGTAATTCTTAAAAAACAGCTTTAGTGGTTCAATGTAGGTCTAAAAGACATATTAGACAAAACTGTCTGGGATCAAGAGCCACTTAGAAAGGTGTTTCTTGCACTTAAACTTGATTTTGTTGGTGGCATGGTTTTTCCTAAAACATTTTCTTTAAACACTTCTGACCAGGTAGAGCATCAGCTGTGAAACAACGCAGGCAAAAATGCCCTGGAGACTGCTGGAAGTGAGGAACACATTTAGACAGCTGTCTCATGGGCTGTGACACCTCCAAACTTACATGAAACAGCTGAGGTTACCCAAACATCATATATTCAAGTGACCTCCACTGTCAACAGAGAAAGAAGAGATCTTATCAAATCTGATAGTCAAGTGATACTTGGGGCTTTTTTTAATGTAGTGCAGAAAAAGAAGAGCCATGCATGTTTTTAGAGCTATGTATAGATTGAAAATCAATGACTAATGTGTGTCCCCATTCATGATCATCTCTGACAAAGTAAATACACCACCATTTGTGCTAACCCCCCCCCAAAAACAATCCCCCCCAAACAAAACAAAAAACCAACAAAAACAAAAAACCCCAAAAACCAAACAAAACAAAACAAAAAAACCCAAAAAAACAACAACAACAAAAAAAACACCAAAAAACCCCCCAAAAAACCAAAGAAAAAACAACAAAAAAAGGGGGAGACTCAGCCAAAACCAACTTCATGCCCTATGGCAAGTTATTAAAATACAGCTTTGTAAGAATTCAGTCAAAAATTTTAATAACCTGATCTACACTGAATAAAGTCAGAAACTTGAGGAATCAATATTTTTTTTTTGCCTGAAGAGCATTAAATAGATGTTGTTTTATCTAAAAGGAAGTGGAACATGATTGCAATACTAACTCACTGGTTTTTACCACCTTCATCACACACACAGAACTCTGTAAAGCTTTTCCTCTGCCTATAGTTAAGTATGGAAGAATGAAGGCAGTCACTGGCTTGCAATACCTACACGGCCAAGTTAATATAAGCAAATGTTGCTCATTATTTCTGAGTAGCCATCCTCAACAAATGCCCATAATGAGAGTGGGGGGAGGTCTAGGATAAATTAATAACACTACACCCACTTATTAAACAAAACTGTGACCTTCTATATAGGCCATCCAATTACGATCCCTACAGTGATGTTAAATTTGGAATGATGATTTTCTGCAATGTCAAAAACAGAAGAATTGTCATGACATACTAATATTCCCATTATTTTTACAAATTCAGAAAGAAAATAACACAACTACTGGGGAATTTTATCTATAAAGAGATTGCTTATCCTTTGAAGCTTGGTGTTTTAGATGAGTCATAAAATACTATCTGCTGTCATGATTTGGTACTTTCCAATTCCTACAAGTATCCACCTATTTCAAGTAATTATTCTTTCAGATCTCTGACAAAATGCCATCCATGGCCTTTAAGAAACTGTTTTCATAGGTACATTCATTTCCACAACTTACTGTTTAAGAAAGTCTTTCTTCAAGCAGTACATGAACTTGAAAGACACGAAGACCACACTGGTTTCTCCAATAATTTCAGGGTCACGGAGTTAAAAGCCACTCTATAAAAACTGCCAGTCCAAAGTTCATTGATCAGCTCTTTACTGGGCAAAGTGGCTCATCTATTGTACCTTAATGAACAATGGTAGAGGCCCTCCAACTTTGCTATAGTCTGCTCCATCGGTAATAGTACACTGTAAGCTCTGAAAGCATTTTGGCAATTTCTTAAATTCACCAAATTTTCTCATAGTCACCCTACAACTTTATTATAGGAGAAAAAAAACATCCCTTATTCAAATAATTTTTTCTTTTATTTAGTTGCAGTAAAAAAGTTTATCTTGCCCTAATAATAAAATGTTCATCTTAAAACCCAGAAAAATTTCTGTTCAATCTGGTTAAAACATTTATCTTGTGCAAGATCAACCCCTTCACACCCATCACACTTCACTGTTCATTCATACTGGTTTACACTTTTAATGGCACTTCCTGCTGTCTCTAGAGAATACACAGGAGCTTTTTGACTCAACAGCGACATCAAGTCTAAAGTATCTGAAGCCTCACCATACTTCTTATGATCCACTTTGTTTATGACACCAGGACCCTTCTTTGTATAAATTAATTGTTCTCAAACAACAGAAGTATAAGAGCGTAATACATTCCAAAATATTAATCTCTGTGGCTTTGGACAGAGAACATAATTTATGCATTAAAGAACAGGAAATAACTCATACATTATCCCTGAGGTATTCCACTAAAACAACATTATTCTGTGGTCTAACAGAGACCACATGTTTCCCTTCTCTCATGTCCTGCTAAGATCATTTGTGTCACATTAGGAGAAAAAGCTTAACTTTTCCACAAAGGAGGAAAAACCCCCAAATACAGACAGTTCAGCTCTTGAATCAGAGGGTAAGTGTGTGATCTCCTGAAATTACATCAGCAGTTTTAAACTTGCTGGACCCTGTGCTGCATGTCTAAGAATACCAAAGCTCTCATCTACATGCACGTACAAAACTTTTCATAAGAATCAATGATAAGAGATGGTGGCAACACCAGTAACCATTTATTTGTCTTAAACATAAAAAAAAATCCAAAAGAGACATTAATATATCAAGATAGCATTACTACTTATAATACTTACAGTAACATTATCACAATATGATGAGGGTTTTTAGTTTGTTGGGGGATTTTTTTAACCATGTTTACATCTAGTACTACAAAAACCAAAGAGGGAAAAATATTAATGAAAGCTGGTTTTGCTATTCTTCTTCACATCTCTAACAACTTTTGACACAGACAGTGTCACTGTTCCTTGTTTTTCCCTTCCCACAAATCAATTTTCAGATTTTGTTGTCATGTGACAAATACAAAAAGCAAAAAGCATAAAGAAGTTAGAAAAAATACGTTTGCTACAGAAGTTAGGAACAGATTCAAAGCAACTCCAAACTTAACATTTGTTATCTAAATTATAAAGGGACATGAGTGGAATCATGAATTAAGCTTACAATTAAATGATATCCTATCTCAAATATAAGAATTTTTCCACATACACAGAAGACTACACTGTACTTAAGTACATGGATTGCTAGATCAGTGCACATTTCTCACATCACTAGGCATTATAAAAATACTTGATCTTTTTGTTCCTGTTTTTATGAATTCAACATACACGCAAAGTTCTTCAATATTTTTTTCTGCAGTTATCAGCCATCACCTGTCAACAACTGCAAGATAACAAAACAGTTATTAGATGGTTTAGATGTTTCAAGATTTGAGAGATTTCATCACAGAATGCCTCTGTAAAGCAAATTACCAGGATCTCCCTAAAGACAGAGGTCTAAGGAGAAAAATCTAATTCTAATTAGCCTATAATTAGGCTATTTCATTAGACGCAACAGTGCTGGTTTAAGATAAATAATTATTTAGATTTTATACTGATGCCTCAACTTCACCATGAAGCCCTTACCTAATGTCACTACAGAAATATTTATATACTAACCAAATTACCATCTCTATACTCTGTATTTTCACAAGGTCCATATACAAAATCCAAATAACCAGAGTTGAAGAAAAATTAATCAAAACCTTCTATCTACATATGACGACTGTCTTTCCTTAAAAGCAAAATGATGTCACTTGAAATATACATTACAAAATACATAAAAGGTGAAAGCAGTAACTTCCCCAGTAAATGAAATGGCCAGGAATAATTGGCAGTTCCCTCAACACCTAAAAAGTTACATTGTTTCCCAATTTACCCAGCAATGGACAGTTCCCCTCATGTTCAGGAAGAGCTTATTTCCCCTCAACAGAAGCACAGAAGAGGCTCCCTTTTGCTAAACTCTGAGTACTGGTAAACCCCTTCCCTCACACCTTTAAATCCAGGCAAGAAATTAATAACCATCTGCTGGAGCAGTATTAAGTATCAGAATACACAGAGTATATATGAAGGCCCATTTTCATGAGATGTGTACAAATCTTAAGGGAATCAACTTGAAGCAACAAATGAAATTGCTGAAACAGTCAATTCTCCACTCAAGCACTGACCAAGGAAGAAGAGTTACAAGATTTACAGATAAAAAACAAATCAGTGTTAAAACACAAATTATCTGCATGACAGCCTTGAGTCAAGCAAGACCTTTCAGTTTAACCAGCACGCAACGCTAACCCAGTCATAACTTCAAGTCCATCTGAATGTAGAAGTGTTCTACAGCACTAAGCCCATACCAAAACTCCTAATTTCCATTTGCTCCCAGGAGAAAATTCACACTACTGTGCATCCAGGTTGGCTCCAAAGTTCCACTACAAAACTGATTACTGTATCCCGTATCAGTAAGGTCTTTCAGGCAAGATGCAAAGATTTCCAAGATTGTATTACTGCTTTCAGACCTCTGCTGACTCCTCTGTATCTTACTGTTACTTGTTTATACAAAGGCACCTCAGGTAATAGATGACCAAAAGTCACTATTCTGTTTTACTGTATTTTATTACCTCACCATGCATCTTCTGTGCTTGAGTTGCATTTATTGAGAATGCAATCTAAACATTCTCCTCCTCCCTCCAATTACATCATATGTGTACACACATTTTGCAATCATGAGCAAAAGCAATTCTTGTCATACTTTCCTTCAGATTTACAGGCCAATAGTTTTAACCCACGGTCATGGGAACCACCCTTGACCACAAGAAATCCCCAAGAAAGTTGATACACCTGTGCCCTGGCACAATCTATACAGGAGAAATCTAATTAAAAATGCAACTACCAATAGTTTGTCAGACTCCACAAACACAGAGTGAAATGAATGTCCTGAACTGTCACAAGGCCAACAAGCTAAGCTTTACTACTTGGCTTTCCTACCCACAGGTTTTTCCCTCCTTTGGAATGTTTTTGTTTGTTTTTGGTTTGGGAGGTGTGTGTTGGGATCTGTTTGTTTGTTGGGTTTGTTTAATTTTTTACCTTTTTAATTGGAAAGGAATAAGAGGGAAGATTTAAAGAAAATTTCATTAAATAAAATCATGCTTTTCTAAACTGCTGCTTTCTACTACTGCTCTGAGCGTACAAGTCTAACAAGAAATTAGATTATTTTTAAAATCAGCAAGAGACACTGGCATTTTAATGGTACACTCTAGATAGCCTTCAAATAATGAATTATACTGTGCACGTGTATATATGTATATACTTGAATCAACACACAAATATGGAAAAAATAAGCAGCATATATACACATACCATAAATAAACGTATAAAGTAATCAATATTTATTCATTGCTGTCTGTTTCTCAGGAGGTAACATGCCTTTAATCAGACCTAGAATACATGAATAAATGACTAATCTTACATACAAGGAAGTTTTCTCTGTTTCCCCTAACATGCTCCATAACCATACAGATTTCCTAAGAGATTAGGATGGATATCCAACTTCCACATGTTACACCCCTGCATTAAGAACTGTGCAGGCTTAAAAACAACTGCAAGTCCAAATTCAGACCTTTGCTACTGTTTGCTGCTTTCTCTGGTAACCTAACAGATAAGTTAGCAGCTTACTTCTAATTTCTGCTGAGAGAAAATAAAAGGGGAGTAGGAGAAATAAGGCAATGTACACTCAAATATACAAATTAAGACCTATTAATGATCAAGTCCTGCAAGTCATATAGAAGAAACAACTTGTTCTGGAAGAAATCTGGTATTTGTAGCGTGTGCTCAAATATTCCCACTGATTTAATGTTCTCTATATCCCTCTCAGCAGTATCTTCTTCCTCATCACAGTATTAACTGCTTCTAGCATCACTCACAAGCCCCTCAACATCCTCCTATGCTCTTCAGGGTCACCTACACACTGTCAGTACTCATGTCCATCTAACCTCTTTCTCACGTACCCTGCCAGACAGACAAAAACCCAAAAAAGTACTTGCTATGGCTGATTTGAAGTCACACATGAGAGATAATGGCTAAAATCATTATGCTTCCTTTCCCTGTTTCTCACAGGACACTGCTCATAGCTGCCCCCATCACCTTTTGGATTTTCAGTAAGCTTCAGAGAGCTCAGGGCTACTAAGTTCCTAGCCCTGTCAAATTTCTGTTTTATTACATTATTGGTTGCAGTGACACAGACCTACTTAATCATTAGACCAACTTATTTAAGAAACACTGTTCTTACATTCAACTACAAAATAAGACTCTTCCTCCAACTTTGCCTTCAAAATAGTGCCAATAAGCACAATTTACCAGCACAGAATCACAGAATGGCTTGGGTTTGAAGGGACCTGAAAGATCATCCAGCTCCAAAATCCCCGCCACAGGCATGGACACCTCTGCTACCAGGTTGCTCAGGGTCCCCATCCAACCTGGGCTTCAACACTTCCAGTGATGGGACATCCACAACTTCTCTGGGCAACCTGTTTCAGCTCATGAACACCCGGAGACAAACACAGGATTTTACATTCAATAAAGACCACAGTCAGAGTGGAATGACAGCCAAACTTTATGAATTGGTCATAAAGTTACTTCAGTACCTAAAACAGGGAAATAAAAACCCCTGCCTCCTTCATGGTATCCAAGATTTACGCACAAAAAACTTGAGTTTCCATCACATAACAAGGTTTTCATGGGTACACAGGTCATAATATGCACTACACAGGCTTTAGTCTGCACAAAGCAAGCCACGCTTCTGAGTCCAAACCCAGAGTCAGCCTGCCAGTTTAGCCAAGCCTCTGCTACACACCAAAGCTGCTTGCCACCAGACAAAAGCTACTGTCCTTTACTGTCTGGTCCAACAGGGCTGCTCTTGCTTATTTCTGTGAGTGAAAGCAAGGTCTCTTCCTCAAATATTTATGCTAGTCCCTTAAACATGAAGACTTGACCTTACCTCTTCTCTCTCTTCACTCCTTTTCTTCTCTCAGTGGAAGTTAGACAAAATATGGGACTAGGAAGAGAAAAAGAATGAGTGGTAGAAGGGAAATAAAGGTAAAAGCAGTTACAGAAAGAATAAGAATTAGTTTATTGAACAGGAATCTATCAAAGAAACAGTAAACAGAGATACACTAACACACACCACGCTAACACATTTTAGGTTTTCCATTTGGAGAACTCAAAACCCAGCATTGAAAATTAACTGCCAATTGTTTGAAGTCAGTAAGTTTACTAAAAACCTGCTATATTTCTGAAAATAAATTACACAAAAAAAAGTCCTAGCCATTCAAAAACCATCATTTATTGATGGTTTGAGCTGGAGAGCTAAGGAACTGTAAAATACAAAACAAGTATAGCACATAAAGAGGTGTAAAATTATTTTTTCATAGCAATATTGCATATTGCCTGGAGAAGTATATACTAGCTACCTAACATTAGCTTGTTATAGTCTGTCACTGAAAAATGTAAAATGCCTTAAAAGAAAAATTCAAAGGCTAGGAACACTAATAAAGTAACTTCCTAGTAAAAGTATCTTGGCTTTATGTCATTTTTGGCATCAGCTATTCTACTGCAAATGCGTATTTCTCCATCTAGCACAAAACGATAAAAAGCTGTTGATTAAACTTAGACAAACTGCCTGTATGTGACTTAGCAATTACTCTCAATGAAAACATTTCATCTGTTACCTTACACTATTATTCCTGACAAACATCCTAAAAAGTAAAGGCTTTCTGCAAATATATACAGTCCACACTCTGTAAGAATACCCAAACTCACGTCTACAACTGTATGGGCTAAGTCTATTTATTTTTTTATTAAATACAACAGTATACCTCATGGCAATTCAGTCACCAATATTCCTCCCAACAAGTACAGATTCTGGGGTAAAAAATACATCACTAAAAATAAATACTGCTATTGCCTTCAACACTATAAATATTTTGCGGGCTTTATGATCCCAAATAAGCTAATTAATTTTTTATATGCTGCTCAATAAGACTTGGAAGTCTACTGTAATTATTAGCTACCTACTACAGAAGAAGTAAATTCTTTTTATTTATTTCAATTCTGACTTCAGCTAAGCGTATTTTTGTCTTGATATGTTTTTAGTTATGTAGATTTCAAAAACTAGCTCTCCTTTTTTATCCATGACATTTGATTTACCTAAATAGCCCAACAGTGCTTCCACTTTTACTCATGGAAGCAATTTGTACACATTCACCTAACTGCTACACCTATGCCTAGGAATCTAAACACAAGCAAGTCAGGAAGTCACATTCTTTCAAACAAACTTTTAATTCTTTCTGGCAGTTAGAAGAACTCCATTAACTACAGTTCAACCTGGACTATATCTTTTCGTAACAATCTGGCAGTATTTCAATGTTCTTTACAAAAACTTGGGGAGGATACTGGCAAGAAAAAATGAGGGAACAGATGGAGGGACTATTTCATGTTCAAGGACACACACACACAAAATACAGAAGTGTATGATTCAAAGGTCCTGCTGACTTTCAAGAAAACAAAACTGAATTTATTTTCAACTGCAAAATTATTCTGCAAGACTGGATTATTTGAGTTAAGAAATTTCCACTTCATGCATTTTAACTCTATAGCTTTATGTTTTCAATGGAGGTTTCAGTACATTTTTCCATTACAGTAACAGAGATATAAAAGAACTGATTTTTAAATAAGCACAAATAAATTCTACCCAGTGATGGAAGCTCAATAAACAGCTTTAATTTTTCACTACTACTGCCACACAGAAGGGAACAAAAAGCAGTGTTGGCTTTTGTCTTTCGACACAAAAGATATCACTGGAAAGTAAGACAGAGAACAAACATTTAAAAGAACCCCACAACACAGTTGTTCATAAAAATCCTTCATAATATTAAAGATGTTAAAGATTCACATCAAATGTTCCTATCCTAAGCAAAAGAAAAAAAAAAAATCAGTGAAATTACTTAGTAAGGCATTTGAGGGAGGAACCTTATCCTTATCATCAGTAAAATAACTACTGTATTGTTTATGAATTATATATAAAGTATTCATGTTTCTTTCACAGTTTTAGAATGATAGGTTTGGAAACCAAAAGAGACATGTAATCACTCTGTACCTTCCTCAGAAGTTATATATAAGTTGCTGTAATTCTCAAGTCTTCAGTTTAAGCAGAACTGACTAAAACCACTCCTTATTGGAAATTTTTCTTTAAACTAATAGTTAAAACAGGATTACTATCATCTGTTTTGTGATACAGTTTTCAACTCAGGTCCATTATAACTATTCTAATTAGAAGTTAGGTCCCTCTGTCTACTTAAGGCAAGCTAATAGCAGCACCAACTGTCAAAAAGCATCTTCAGCCCTATCAATTTAGAAGAGTTAAAGTAATGAACACCAAACAAATTTAAATATTCAGAACTCTTCAAGGTAAAAGACCCAAATCTACCATTCTATATAGAAGTTTAAATTCTTGAGTGGCAAATACAGGCTATCAGTTTTCTCAGTTTCTGATAAATAACTGTTCTGCACAACATCTTTAAAATGGAGAGACACATGAATGTGATGGATGGACCATGTGGTGAGTAAGGAACTGGCCGCACGGCTGCACTTGTACAAGCTGCAAGCTGTCAAGCTCGATGGCAAAGCGAGACCAGTGCTGAGCGGCATTCCTCAGGAACTGGTATTGGGACCATGGCTGCTTAAAACCTTTGTTGGTGACACGGATTAAACACGTTCTCATCAAGTCTGTCAATGACATGAAGCTCTGTGGTGTGGCCAACACGCTGGAGGGAAGGGCTATCATCCAGAGGGACCCTGACAGGCTTGAGAGGTGGGCCTGTGTGCACCTCACAAAGTTCACTGCAGCCAAGTGCAAGGTGCTCCACCCGTGTCCGGGAAGCACAAGTACAGGCTGGCCAGAGAAAGGGTGGAGAAAGAGCCCTGAGGAGGACAGAGGCTTGCAGGCACGTGCTGGTTTACGAGCGGCACGACACAGCTCGGCAGCGTGCACTCGCAGCTCACAAAGTCAACCGTGCCCTGGGCTGCATCAAAAGCAGTGTGGGCAGCAGGTCAAGGGAGGTGATTCTGCCCCTCCACTCCGCTCTCAAGAAATCCCACCTGCAGTTCTTTGTCAAGCTCTGGGGTCTGCAACACAAGAAAGAAGTGGACCTGTTAGAGCAGATCCAGAGGAGGTCACAAGGATAATCCAGAGGCCTAAGCACCTCTCCTACAAGGGCTGAGAGAACAGGGGTTATTCAGCCTGGAGAAGAGAAGGCTCCAAATGCCTAAACCAATCCTTTCAGTACCTGGAAGGGGCTTATAAAAAAAGAGGGAGAGTGACTTTTTACATTAATAGATAGTAATAGGATAAGGGGGAACAGTTTTAAACTGAAAGATGAGAGATTTAGATCAGATGGTAGGAAGAAGTCCTTTACTGCGAGGCTGCTGAGGCACTACAAACAGATTGCACAGGGAAGCAGCACATGTCCCATTCCTGGAAGTTCAAGGCCAGACTTTGATGAGGCTTCGAGCACCCTGGTCTAGTGGAAGTGTCCCTGCCCACGGCACGGGCGCTGGAACAAAGTGGTTTTGAAGGTCCCTTCCAACTCACACCATTATATGATAAGGGGGCCAACAACACATTATATGGCTCCCTTCTTAAGTTGCAATATAAAGTACAATCATGTCATTAAAATTTAGTCTTATCATCTTGTCTTTGAACTTGAAGGCAATTTACTTTTGTGATGAAGATATAAAAGTGAATGATTACCTAGATTATGATGGCATAAAATACAAAAAACGCAACTACAAATGAGAATTTTAAAAAAAAGCTTTCTTTAACCTGAGACTGCAACATGAAATCTAAACTATCCAAGTGCTAATTTTAAACTCTAAAACTAGGAACAATACTATTTTGGAAGTGCCGGATTTGCAAAATTGCTGGTCCCTTTAAAGTCTCACTTAGGTTTTACAGCACTGGATCTCCATCTAAGCAGTGTATGACCTATCACATGAAACAAGAGGCAGCACTCCGGTAATACAATATGCAAAAGTAACAAGCATACTCTACTTGCACAGGATGCACTCTGTGTGCTACTATAATACATTCTTCACATTCACTTTTGAAACACGTAACTTGAATGGACGCTGATTTACTATAGTTCTTACTCATATTTTAATTTTGAAAAATAAGATGCAAACCCACTTAGGTCAGGCATGTTAAAAACAATATACTCTGTGCAATAAAACTAACTGTCTTCAAAGATTTTAACCTTATTAAAATTTTCTAACAACCAACACAGCTTAAATCTTGCCTGTTTCATTACTACATTAAGATTTTCAAGAGGAAATAAATATAATGGCAGTATTTCCAAGCAAGTATATGACACCCTGAAAAGGTTTCTTTTAAGTACTTGTTTGTTATCCTTAAAGGTTAACAGCAGTTTTTCTTTGAACACAACTACAGCAGGTTTTTTCTGTAATGTGAAGGTCACGAGCAGAATTTTGGATCCTCAAAGAGATTAGGTTTTGTGGGTACAACTCTTCTGTTACTAAGAAAATGTGAACACTGAAGTAGATAGAAATATCCATCTTGCACCATTCAAAAGACCACTACAATTAATATTTTAAATAATCTAGAATTTGGAAGCATGGAATTGAGGTTTTTTTCCCCAATCCACGTTTCTCATATGTGGAAATTTTTTTTCCCCAGAGACGCCTCAAGTGCCACTCTCAGCAATAAATCAGAACTATTTGCACTGTGGAAATACTTAAACAGTGTACCTGTTGAAAAAACACTGTCCAACAAAATCTGCTTTTGAGAGACTCACAAATGCTCATTTGTATGGAAGTCATGAGGCAAATAACATAGATGCACTTCTTTAGGATCTCTGCAGAAGTCTGAATTGGGTTCTATTTTATATCTTCACCCATCTATACCCCTCCCACTAAATTTTGTTAGAACGTCACATGACAAGAGCAAAACACTTTCATTAAACCTTCATTTACATTCATCTAGTTAGAACAATACCACGATTCTACAATTACATACACCACTCCTTAACTCAGTCCCACAAATAGTCCTTGCTAAAATTAGTATTAGCATGCATGCAAAATTAAGACTGTCCTTAGTCAAACCAAGATCAGAACTGGAGAAACACTTCGGCCTTCAGCGTGACACTGATTTCTGTATTTCTGCTGCTTCCCAACAGAACTTTAACAGTTGTATATGCTGAAACTGTCCAAGAGAAATCAGGAGTTGCATTACCTCGAAGTAACCTGAAGAGGTTACTTAGTCCTAAGAGAAACTTTCCCTAGATTTAGTCTAAAGAGTCAGTATTATTTCCCCTCTGGAATTTCCCAGACGGCAAAAACACTCACCCAAAAGGCTAAGTGACCATTAAGCAAATTTCTCCTTTAGATATGACAAACTTTAAGATACATAAATGGATTCATAACTCCAATCCATATTATTGAATTTGTGACACAATGTTTGTGGAACAGAAACATGTCTTAAAAAAGAAGGAATTTAGATTTCAGACCTTCCCTTTTCCAAGAAGCTTGTATTAGTTTTAGGGGAGGTGGGTATTTCATCCTTTATGAATATATAAATAAAAACATCAATGGAGATAAAAAAATAAAGGTAGAATTTGTTTTATAGTCTCATCTCCTTAAAACAAATCACAGATCTGTTTATACAAATGGAGAAACTGAGTCACAAAGGCAAACTGACTCATTAAAACTCATACAGGAAAACTCTGGAAGATCTCTAAATTCCCAAGAGGTTCTTAATGCATAAAATAAATGGTAAATTTTGAAAATTAGTATTTTTTGGGTTATTTCATTACCCTCCCCCAAACACTTTTTGCAGAGTGTACAAGGTTATTTTCCTCTAATTGTAAATCAGATGTCTGCTTGAGAACTTAACAGAAGCCATGAAGAGCTGCAGACTGTACAGCATCAAGAACAGGAGCTTTCAACTGAAGGCAAGGAAAGAAAAAGGCAAAGGTTTCCATAAAGGCCCGTATACTCTCTAAAGTCTTCATACACTTTTAAATAGAGAGAATAAGACATGGTTTAGGAAAAAAAATTGTATTTATATAAATCAAGATGATGGGAGCATGCATTTCTGGAGAATTAACGAAATCACTCAGCCTTTGGCCTGAAACACACTAAAGGCATGCATTAACAACACCCTAGAAGTCGATCTTATTGTTCAACTTCAGGTATACCTTAAATCCTACATCAGTGCTTCTAAATGGTATCCAAATTAAAATATGTCAGAGACTGAAGACAGCTTTGCCACTTCAATACCTCACATTTGATTTCTTAAATCCAGAAGGTTCTAAAGCTATACTGGAATAGGTATTCATATCTCATTAATTTAAAGGACAAAATTAAAGACAGGCATTAAAAAAAAAAGTGAAAATTTCTTTTCTGTTATTGTTGCTTAAAACATACAATTTGCAGCTGCTATAGTATGTACCAGAGTACACTACACCAACTACCAAATAATGAATCCTTGTGACCTCCCTTCCCCCCACTCAAACATATTTATAGTGGTGATACTAAATGGTTCATATTTCATTTAGGAAAAAAATTAGATGTTAGGAATCGCACCTTCTCTCAGTACTTGTATGTGTATTATCACATATACAATTTATATAGCAATATATTAAATAAATTGGAGAAAAAAAATGTAATGCCAAGATTACATGGCAGCAGAAGAAATTCCGTATCCTTAAATAAAGTACCAGGTTATAATCTCGCGTGCATTATTCCCTTAAATTCATTCTGTATTCTCTAACTATGAATACATGGAATTACTACACCGATGTCCAGTGAAGGTATTTCCTGGAAGATGAAGATGACGTTCACAAATGTGTTTCCACAAAGAATTGAGCTGACTGTCTTAGTGATCGTAATCCACGACTCGCGTTGATAAATATTACTGATTTTATGTCGTTAGTAGGACAGGCAGCTGGACAATATCGATCACAAACGCAGGAGCCTTTCCAATTCACTAAACCGACATACATATTACCTTACAGCACCACATACACACCCCTCGAAGGAGCTGCTTGAGTCTGTTGCCTCTTCCCACCCCCCTTCTCCCCGACAAGAGTGGTCTCGTTCACTTGCCTTTCACACACATAACCAATAAAATTAATCAGCTGGAACACAGCATTTTTAAATCGCAGTAAAGTCAAGAGCTGTTTTGTACGTTATTTGAAGGGAACAGCCTTTTCATTTTAACATAGTAAGACACTAATATGCTGCAGACAAACGCACTGCATGGGGTGTGGAGGACCCGAGCTGATTAGATTACCACAACATCAGCCTGAGGCCGCCATTTTTAGAATCTCTAAAGGACAAAAGAGGGAAATTAATAAATTTGCTCCACATTTTTTAAAAAGTAACTTCAAAAGTATAGTGATGATAACCAATTAATCATGCATTGCAAGTACTGCCATGGATATCTCCTGCTGTTCTCTGATCCGAACCCCGAGTAACAAAAATGCTTCGTTATTATTCCTTTAAGCTACTGTAAATAAACATACTAAAACATTCGTAAATCTAGATGGAGCCCTGAACTTCTGCTTTTGACGACACGTAGTATGTAGCAATTTAGGGACCTCAGGGCTTTCAGACACCGCACATTCCCTAATAGCCGAGTATGGGGGAATACAGGACCTTTATAATCAGGCTGTATTATGTTTCTCTACCCTATTTACTACTACACAGTGAACCGTTTGTTTCTCTTCCCCTGTGTCTGCAGCAATACGGTCGAACCCACCAACACTTACTGCTTCAGGAAAGAGAATGAATTATGCCACCCAGGGAACACGAACACTGGCTGCAGAAACTAAAGCAAGAAAGGGGTGCCCCAGTCTCACTACTTACAGCCTCGAGAAAGGGGGTGGGGAGAATGATCCCCTCTTAAATTGGCACAGAAACTCCTGGGGACAGCTCTCCGTTTGTCCAGGTTACACCACGAAGCGGAGATATTAACAGGGAGCCAGGCAGGGAGGCGGGGGTGTGGAAGGCAAAGAGATTAGGCCTATAACGAGCCATTTTAGTACCACAAAGCAAAAATATACAGGATGGAGGAAAAGAATAGGCTTCCTCAAGCTTCGTAAAACTCAATACGCAGTCCCAATAACGCACAAACCCGTTCTGAAAACCGCCAGCCCAAGAAAAGCCTAAGTTGTCACATAATAGCTCCTTTTGGCTCATTTTCCAAGCATAATGCATAAATCTGGCGTAACTGCCAAAAAATTCTCCTCAGCTCCTCCAGTTACAGTAACCCGCCATATTCATAAGATATAGCCGACAGCCTGCCATTTTTTAACCAAACCCCACAAAAGGAAAAGCAAATTCAAGGTAACTTAAACAGAAATGAGGCACATTTCAGGGTGGGAAGGAGTTATACTCGCACCGAAGGTAATGAGACATTCCCGTCGCATTTCACTCCCTTTTCCCACCCCCCCCTCCCCCAAAGCACCCACAGCAGAATATGCTGGTAATAACCAAAGACTCACCTGTAATGGTCACAGGCCAGGCAGCAGGACCCCTCAGCTGAGCCCCTTCTCTATCCCAACCAAAACAATGCAACAGCCCCACTGCGGATATCCCTACCCTAGGTAGGACTCAGCCCTCAGTAGGCTCTAGTAAAAGAAAGGGAAAGAGGCGACCCCCCCCTCCCCCCGAACCTAGCTTAGTGCGCAGAACCCTACAGGGACCAGCTCAAAGGCGCCTTTGCCCTGGGACCTGTGTACAAACCCCGCTGCTGCTGCCGCCGCTGCTCCCGTGCCTCCCTCCCTCCAGCCTCCTACGCTCCCTTCTATGTCACTGCCTCTCTCTGGGAAAATGGCGTCCGCTCTCCCCTCCCTCCCCCTGCACGGGGCTCACCCGCCCCGCCTGACAGGGGCAGGGTTACCAAGGCGAAGCCAAACAGCCGCCATTTTGCTTA
>VZRH01005837.1:1349393-1372305 GCA_013397555.1 Urocynchramus pylzowi
CCGAGTCAGGAGGGGGGCGGGAGCGGCGCGGCAGCCAATGGTCGGGCCGGCCCGGGTGGCCCGGCGCGCCCTGATTGGCTGGCGCTGACATCATCCTGCAGCAGGGGCAGCCGCAGCTGGGCAGGGTCGGGAGCTGCCGGGGGAGGCAAAGGGAGAAAACGGGCGCCATGATCTCAGCGCCAGGGAAGACTCCGCGGGCAGGGCGTCCCCGAAGAGCTGGCGAAAAGAAAAGCAGGACCAGGCCTGGGCTTCTCCTTCCCGAGTAGTGCCGGGGCTGTGCTGAGAGGAGCGGGAAACGAGCGAGAGGGGAGCAACTCGTGCCTGCCTTTGTAACTGCGTCAGTACAAGATGGCGCAGGGTGTCCCTGGAGAGGGAAGGGAGTTGCACGTCCGCCGGAGGTCATGTGACCGCGTTGCATTCCTGTGGGGTTTGGCTGCGGACCAAGCTGGCTTAGGCGGCGGCGGCGGCTGCCCGGGAGAGCCCGGGCTTCCCTCCCCCTCCTCCTGCACAACGTCGTCGGTCCCGCGCTGGTTCCCTTCCCCCATCAGCCTTATGCACGAGGGTGTAGCTGCTGCCGAGGAAGGTTCTCGCTTCTCTCTTTATTCTCCACCCACCTCCAGGGTGTAGCTCCTCTTGGGGGAAGCTTTCCATTCCGCCCCCTCTGTGCGCAAGGCTTTACCCACCGCCAGGGAAAGTTCCCCCGGGTGCCCGCTGGCTCCGCCCGAGCGTGGGAGCCGGGTGCGCTCACGGTAGTGCCGGCCGCTCGGTGCGAAGGCACTCTGCTCTAAGTTAAGTTGCAGGGGGTTATGGAGTGGTTCTAACTGGAACAGTCGTTTTAAGCGATGTCTAAATGACCTCATTAAAGCCGGAAAACGTACAGGCCACGCGGAGTTGCTCTTCTGACGAGGAGGTCTTGGCTGTTCTAGTGTTGCTCTGCCGGGGGTGCGGGTGGAGGGGCCAAGGGAAAAATCTCTCAGGTGTTTATGACTTTATTCTGTTTGAACAGGAAAAGTGGATCGCTGTTCTTTGTGTGCTGTTGAATCCTATTGCAGGAGTTGAGCAGCTTTCTGTGGAGCGATAGGTGTATTCCAGAGTCAGGCCGCAGATGGCCTGTGCTGCATCTTTAACACGGGAATTGATGTATATACTTAGTGCAAGTGAAAAATATGGTCTGCAAATATTGTGAGGACTCCCCATGTTTTACTTTGAGGTCCATAGGCAAATGAACTCGTTACATAGGCCTGGAAGGTTGGCAAATAATATTTTCTGGCTCTTTAAAAAAAAATGTCAACATTTGCTGGACGGGAAGCGAAAAATGTATGTTTTCCAATCCTAACCCTTTTCTTTAAGGAATGCAACTCCTGTTACTGTTTGGTTGAGCTGCTCATATTTTCAAAGCAAGTCAGTGCTAGTTCCCATGTCTTGTTCTTGTATGCCACAGTGTAAATTTAGCCACGGCATCTAACCCAATGAAGAAATTAAGAGTTAAAATTGTTGATGATTTAAGGGTGCTGGTTTGTTCTATTTGAAAATGTTTCACTTTTTCTATTCTTAGTCTGTCCCTGGATAGATAGGATTTTTTTTTCTTTTTACCTCCACAGTAGCAACCTGATAAGGCATAAAGCTTGACTATTTCACAAATGTGCTGTTTGAGAACTAGTATGAAAGTAACTGAGTGTATGACTAATAGAGAAGATTTCTGTATAATAGCTGCTCTTTAGTATGTGTTACATAAGTAATATGGTGAGGTGGAGTTCAGTTATATAAGAGCTGACTGGGGACTTGGGAGCTACTGTAAGTAGTTCATATTGGTCGCATATATAGGCTGCAGGGCATCCCTGTAGTGGGAGGAGGGGTAGAAAAACAGGATTGGAAGCATCTAACAGCACTACATTTTTCCTTTGTAGGTTTATAGAGGATACCAGGAAAGAAAGGGAGAAGGCAGTAATTAGGCATGACAAAGTGTGAAGCGTTCAAAAGTAGTAGTCTCTGTAGTCTCATTTGAGCTTAGGTTTTAGGGTGTAAGCTCTGTTTTCTAAAAGACCAATCTCCTCTGTTTTGAGTGTCAGAAGGTGGATGCCAGCTGAGCATTGTGTCAGCTGACCTCTGTGTGGACTATAAAGAGTAAGATTCTTGAGTCCTAGAGATTGTGAGGCTGTGCCTATTATTTTGTTAAAAAAAAAAAAAAAAGCTTACTGGAAATGGTGTTAGGAGGAGGCAGTTGGTTTGTTGATCAAACATTAAAATGACTGGAATACTGATTCTTCTTGTGTAGGCATCATATGACACAAGGTAAATACTCCTTTGTAATGGAAGCTTCCAGAGAGGCTTTCAGTGTACAGTGATTCTTTCAACACAGCACTGATTTATGTGGGACTTGACATTGTGAATACTTTGTTGCAGATGTATTAAAGGGAGAACATTAATTTCGACTAAAGACGAGGGGGGAAAAAACATTCTATTAGTACTTGCATTTAGGCATGTGTTCTATAATTATGAAACAGTAATTGCCTGTCTCACTGGGAAAGAATTGTTTGCATGCTTATATTATAGAATAGTTTATATAGAAAATCAGCCAGATTTTAATTCTTAAAGCAGCTTTTTAGGTAACTCACTTTGATAAGAGATTTTGCTCTAAAACCAAGAAATGAATTACCTTAAAAGTTCTCTGTAACTCGCAGCTTATTGCAGCAGTACTTCAACGAAGGTGTGGCTGTGTTTTTATGAAGCTATAGAAATGAAGGCAAGTTTTAACGAGCTGGTAGTAATTTCTTGTTTGTTTCAAGGTTGTTTTTATTAGCAGTTCTCAAGAAAGCAGTTATCTTGAAAGAAGTAGTAGCTCTGGTAGTGTTGCAGTGCAGTCTCAAAACGTCATATGTATTCTGAATTATTTGTGCTGCGGGAGATGAGTAAAAACAAAATGTGTGTATTTCTTTGAGACGGGCATTTGCCCTACAGCTGGTCTGATGCAAGCTGTTTTAATCTTGAAGGGAAGAAAAGAGCTGTAGGAGAGGGAGACTGGATGAAAAATGGTGTGTAGTTTGCATTTATGATAGCTTACCAGGGAAATGAACGATTTCTACAGAATTTTCAGAACTACAATTTGGTCCTTTACGAGGGTACTGCAATGGCCTGGATGTTTTCCAGCAGTTAGACCTGTGGTTCTGACTTGCCGTGATAGCCTGTCTGTGCAGGCATGTGTGGTCTGAGCCCTTGGTAAAACCTGCTGTTTGAACAGTTGTTTACCTTTAGCCTTACAAAGGGACCGACAGGAGTTCAAGGGTATTTAGGGGAGAAAGAAGAGAGATACTAACAGTGTAATAGATCTGACTATGCATTAATGTCATAGTTGAGACAGTTAAAAGTGCTCATGCTGAAAGATGATCCTGAACTTTTTCAGCTGTTCATTCTTGCTTCTGCAAGTGATCATGGGGGAAATAGAAGTGAAGAATGGATGAAACATAAGCCTAATAGTAATGGATGGTTTTCTAATGTGACTCTTCATTGTGTGGCTTGACAAACATTCCTGTTTGAACAGGAGCAGAACGAAGTACCTGCTGGGAAAATGGAGATATGCAGGTTTTAATTGTTAGTGAAGTTAGGTATGGTTTTTCTCAGGAAAGCTGCAGTTATTAAGGAGTTTTGATGGACACCTCTTAAAGGCTTTTAGCTAGTGTAACTAGAATCACTGAGCCAGGCGCTCTCAAAAAAAAATTCTAAACTTTATTAGTCATTGCTAGATTGACCTTCAGTTGTGGGTAGCAAGAGCACTTCAGCTTCACTGAATTGGTGGCCTGTAAAATTAAGTGAAGTGTTATTCTCAGCTACAGGTTAGTGAAGTGTTCATGGGATTTTAGATTTATTTTGTCGGAACAGGGTAAAACTTGAAATAAGCTTGCTTCATCCAGAAGTGGCTGATAATCTAATGGGAGCATATTCAGTGAAGAATTATTCCTGCAGGATGAGTTCTTAGCTCATCATAAAAAGCAATGCCTGTGTGTCACAGTAGTCATGAATTTAGCTAGTAGTCACTAGCCAAATGAATTTGCATTATTTGCATGTGGAAAAGGAGTTCTAGTGACTGACAACTGACCAGTTTATCCATTTGGATTTGGACAGACTGTGTTCAATGCTCAAGCAGGAGCAGGACAAGACCTTCCTTTGCACACTGCTTTAGGCTTTGTGTTACAATGAATGTTTCTGAAAAAGTTGAGATTAGTAAGGTTTTGCTTTAGCAGGAAAATAGGTTATTGGCTGGTTCTGCAATCCTTAACAGTTGAGTTCCTCACTTAAAGAAGCAACCTTAAAGCTGTTGTGTGGCCTCCTAATCCTGGAATTAGGAGGGAATTTGTGCCAGGTTCACTGCTGTGACCTCTGTGTAGTGAAGTGGGGCATTGCTTTCTTTTCTCCTTCCAGCATGACCTTGTTACTTGAAGTAGAGTGTTTTTGATGATCTGCTAGTTGCTTTGGAGAACAATATTAAGGTCCAAGTAGCTACTTGCATAAGTGAGGTTGTGCTCAGACATGATTCTAATGCAGCACTAGCCCTGAAACGCTATCAATAGCAGTTATTTGATGAAAATAACCAGTGATTGAATGGCTTATGAGCAGTTCATGCAATATGGTGCCTTTTGAGGATCTTTAGGAAGAAAATGGGGGACAATACTGCCAGTTTGGAGATTTGGATGGTGCCAGAGTTGGGAGATTACTTAACTGGAGTCTCTAGCATCCCATAAATACAGCTGAAGGTGGTCCTGTCACAGAAGGCAAGAGTTTGTGTTCCTTGTAAGCTCAGAAACCAAGCAAATCTTAGCTGCTGGTTTTTTGTGCTTATTGGAGAAAAGAAACTGTACCGAAACTTCTTACTGTGACTGCTCCATCTGTGAGCTTGTTAATGTGGCATGGTCATGCAGTAGATGTTACTCAAAAGTAGAAATGCAGCAGCAGTAAATCGTGTCTGTTCAAAGGTTTAGCTTGTGAAGACTGCTGCAGTCCTACTCAGTGTGGTCTGTTAAGATGCAAAACAGAAGTATTCAACAGGCTGAGGGAGCTGGGGCTTTTCAACACAGAAATGAGAAGGCTCTTGGAGAGACCTCATTACAGTCTTTCTGTGTTTAAAGGTGGCTTATGAAAAACAGTGAATTTTTACATGAGCAGGTAGTGATAGGAGATGGGTTTAAACTAAAAGATGAGAGATCTAGATTGGATGTTAGGAAGGGATGCTTAGAGGATAGCGAGGCGTTAGAATAGGTTGTCCAGAGAAGTTGTGGGTGTCCCATTTCTGGAAGTGCTCGGGGCAGACTGGATGGGGCCCTGAACAGCCTGGTCAAGTAGAGTTGTCCATGCCCATGGTAGGGGCTAGGAACTTGATGATCTTGAAAGTGCCCTCCAACCCAAACCATTCTACGGTGTCTGATAGCAGAAAGGTGCACTAAGGATGGGCACCTTTTTGACATTGAGTACCACTGGTTATAGTAACAGATTTGTTTCCAGCGAGCTTCAGTAGATTAGTAAATAGTGAATAATTTTTTTTAGTATTTCTTTTTAGTGTTTTATTGACAGAAGTTAGTATCTTTCTGTCCAGTTGGCTGTCGTGTATGGATTTTTGATACCTGTTTGAGCCAGTGCTAATACAGCTGCTATAGACGAACCAAATAAAAGTCCAAAACTAGCTTGTGTGGCAGTTACAAGGTGTTAGAACTAGTGGGGAGGGCACAAGAACTTAAGCTGAAGAGGTAGCTGGAAAACAAGCATTAGCATCCAGTTCTTGTGCTAAACTCCCTCCTTCCATGTTCCTGCCTTTACTTAGCAGGTTAGTCATGACACAGGACTGTCATATGATTCCCCGAATTTTAGTGAAGTAAGGTAAAAAAAATCGGAGGCACAGAACTGTGCCACTTTATTAATGCAGACAAAGCAATCCCTCAAAGAGACTGTGGCTGGTCATGATACTGAGATAGTAATTTAATCTCTAGCCTGAGAAGTGCTTTACCAGCTTTATTCCCTGGTACGTGCTAAGCGATGGTTGTGCAGCTTCGTTTTGGGCCACTGTGTTTGTGGCCCAGTTTGTCAGGCTGATGATAGATTGTGCAGTGTGGTCTTTTCTGTTGAGCCAGGGTAAGCTGTATCAAATTCCATCCAGAACAACTATGGGTCTTCTAATTAGAGATTTATTAAATAGTACTGAATGTCATTGTCACAAATACCCTGATTTAGAAGACTACTCTTCATAAAATGCATCTACTGCTTTTATCAGAGTGGTGCTACTTCAAATTCATCTTCAAAGCTGTGCTCCATTATCCCAGCATACATATGCTGGAACAAGCTCATAAGCTTATAAAGGCATGCTGGGCAGTTGTCAGATCCTATTTTTAAACTGTTTCTGAGAAACACTTCTGCTTCCCTATCTCTGCATAGTCATAGGAAAGGCTGTACTTCATGCAGGAGCCATAATGTCTGGGCTCAGCTAGCAGCAATTTTTGAACTTGAGTGTCTCCTCTTCAGAGATAGTAAAATTGAACTGCTCTGATCGCTGTTGTAGTGGGCTATCGACTCCTTCACTCTAGGTACAAACCATAAAAGATTGTACAGGTGTCTTCACTCCTGTGACCAGTGACAGGGTTTGAGGAAATGGCATGAAGCTGAGGCAGGAGAAGTGTAGGTTGGATATCAGGAAAGTGTTTTTCACCTGGAGAGTGTTTGAGCACCAGAATGGGCTCCCCCAGGGAAGGGGTCACAGTGCCAGCCTGAGTTTGAGAAGTGTTTGGACAATGCTTTCAGGCACATGGTGTGGTTCTTAGGGTGTCCTGCAGGTGGTCAGGAGTTGGACTCCATGATCTCATGGATCCCTCCCAACTTGGCATATTCTTAATGGTTCTAGATCTGTGACGCTTGACAGCCTAGCCAAACTTTAATAGGAGTCCTGATGCCTAGTATCAGAGCACCTGCTTTGCTGTGTTCTGGAGAGTGCAAGAAGAGAGCTTTAAATACTTTAAATGGTATCTCTCCTGGTGAGTCTTGAACATAGCAGGTTTGCTTAATCTGCTACTGATGTGCAGTAGCCCACTTTCTATAATTTTGTGACACTACTGTATGCCATCTTTATATTTTCACTAACATTGGAAAACTGCATAAAAATGCAGCTGGGTTCTGTAGGCAACTAGTATTTCAAGGCTTTTTCTCCCTGTGTCTAACATTGCCTGCTTTAGTCTAGGCCTGAAGTACAGACGCTAAATAAAGGTGTTCACATACTCCTGTGCTGGAGAGGGAATTCCAGAATTGAAGGAATAATTCAGAGAATATGTATTCTGTAGCTTGGGTCAAAAAATGAAGAATACCAATCGAGCATTTAGACTTTATTTTGTTTGTCTCTTAAAACTGGCAGACAGGGATATTTCAAACTAGGGAAACTACTATGAACAGGAAGGAGAAAATCATGCTCCTACAAAATGAATGATACAATGCAAAATTAACATACTGAGTTCTATGTGTCTTAGGACTCTTTCAAGACACTCCTGGGACCCTGCAGTTGCTACTGTAGACCTAACTGATGGGAGGGAGTCGTAATCTCAAAGTATTATTCGGACTGATGCCTGGAGCTGAGGGCTGGAGCCAAGCCAACTCTACTTCTCGGAGTTGACAGTACAGGGGCATCTGATTTCTCTTTTTCTGGAATAGGCAAGCCCTTCTTCCACACTTCCCATAGATTGTGTGCTACAATAAGTGCAGCTGTTAGTTTGAAAATTAGTTTGTCTTGTCTTCTGTTTCAGTGGTATGACTACTTAATAATCCTGTTCCCCTTTAAGTAAATTGAAGGACTTAACAGAAACCAAGGAGAAGAGCAGCTACCTAAATTATACCTTGTAGGCCAAGTGTATCTGCTTAAAGGAAGGAGAAGAACTTACCATTGGACCTATTTTAACTTCATCCTACAGTGAAGCAAAGCAGGGTGATCTTTTTGAAAGGTATGATACCTTTTGTTTGTTTGCTTAAACATGCCCTTTAATTTCAGTAGTGTAATGATACTGAAATGGGCTATAGAACTGTTAATTCAATTAAAACAAACCTCATCAATTCCACATACTTCTGTAACCTAACAAGAATATACTTACATACTTGCTGTTCAATGTAGTGGCTGTGCCTTGTGTTTCAAATTTCTCCTGTGACTGATCCTTGCAGCCTTCCAAGGTAGTTGTAGATGGCATATTGCAGCTTAGAGGTATTGAGCTGTCTACAAATGCTCTTTATATATAGAAGTGACTTGCTGAAAGGTGCTTCTGTGTGTCTGTAGATGCTGCATTAAGCTTAGATTTTTTTTTCCTGTAGCCCACCCATGAATTGGACAAAGTGTCTTGCTTTGGGTGCTTCTTTTTGCTTGAATAGCATTGAGCAAGATTTATGTACTGATTGCACTCAGTAAAAGTAAGCTCTACGTTCTGTTTTGGGTGTGTGTATTAATATGTCTAGAACATTTCAAATCTGAAGCCTTTAAGGGATATCTGAAGTAACAGTTTATGTAGTGGGGTTTTCTTACATGGTGCAAGAATGAGTATTGTTTTAGTATTGGTATTCTCCTTCTGCATCATCAGTCCCCACTATAGAAATAGATCAGCAAAGAGCAAAGGAAAAGCGGAACTGGGTGTCCAAAAAAAGCAAGTCCAGTAGACCTTGTTTTTCTTTGTGTGTTTCTAAGATTCTTGGTTGAATCTGAATTTTGGATGTGCCTAGTTGGCACTGGAATGAAGGAGAGGGTTTTTTTACTACTAAGAAACACTTCTACTGTAGTTCATAAGCTGAAATATTGCTCTGTTTGTCATATCATAAATAAAGATGAGATGTTTCATTAAGTTCATTCTCTTGTTACATGAGTCTAATGTAAGCGTTTATTTTAATATGTATTTCTGAGTCCCATTAAGCAGTAGCATGTCTGACATGTGATACCTTTTTGAAACTCTTTAGCTTTGATTCTCCACTGGAAATGTTTGAGTGGGGATTCCTGGTCTTTCTGGCTGTTCCAAGGAAAAATAGGAATTGAATATACTTCTGTAAATAGTGGATATATGTACAGTCTATACCCAAGGTCAATTTAGTCTGTTTAGCTGGTATTAGCACAGGGAAGCTAAACCAGTGAAAGTGTGAAATACCAATATATGTATTTATATAAGACTGTGCTTAGGATTACAGATGGCCAAAGGGAGAGGATGATGGAGGCCACTGCCAGTAACTGCAGCTCTTTAGAGGGGTGGGTAAAACCAAAAAGTGTATTCCTGATGTTAACCTGAGAACAGTTGCTATAACAGTATTTTTATCAGCATTTGTAGGTTTTCTAAGCTGTTGTTCACTTAGTATTTAAAAAAAAGGAACTGAAAAAAGCTTGAAATTGAATACATCATCAGTGGAGGGGTTGCCCCTAACTGCAGCAACAAGATGGATTGTAAGAAGGGAACCTGACTGAAATCTGTCTTCGTTGGATAATAAGCAGGCCTAACCTGTACATCTTGAACAGTGTACGACTTGCAAGTAGCTCAGGGCTTTGCATGTCTGTAATCTACTGATCATAGAAATTATGAAAACAGAGGCATTGCGTGCAACTATGGAATTCTGAAAGACCAGTTTAGAGGGGATGTGCAGGTAAGTAACATTGTTATTGCAAGCAGTCCTACATCCTACATCACGTGATTCCTAGCTGTTGTACAGCAGGAAAACTTAGCCTTTTTCCATTCATCCTCTGGAGCTTGTGGAGGGAAGCACAGATTGGACTTGTATTTAACTATAACTTCCTTCCCTTTGGGAACTCACGTCTGAACTACTACGGATTTCTGGCCATGTGGTATACTTTGATTTCCTGCCCATATGTGAAATTTGAGTAAGCTTTGGCATCTCAGGGTGGAGAGGATGACTGGGAGACTTCTTTCTGTGGAAGTAGGAAGTCATTCTATGATTGTCTCCTTCCCCAGCTTTCTGTATGTGTACAACTCTGTCATGGTCAGCTAGTAGTATGTATGAGCTGACAGTACAGCATGTAAGATTTAAGCTTTCCTATTTTTAAACTTAAGGACTCTTTCAAAACTTCAGGTAGTTTTGCTGTATCTGAATGAAACTTATTTCTAAATGTCAAAAGAAAATGCTGCACTGAAGGCTAGCTCAAAGAATGGCAGTTTTATGCCTAAGTTTTCACCTGCCAAACAGACTGCCAAAATCAGCTTGTAGGTTTTCCTTGCAGTGAACAGATTGTGAGAAGTACATAAAGAAATCATGGATACTGGCTGAAAAATGAGGGATTGCAGTACAGAAAGGAAGGTGCTTATCTTTAACTAGATATGTGTTTTACTTTGCATCTGGTTTTGGAACTAGATGTTCATGCCCATGAACATCTAGCTTTTTGAAAGGGAAGAATTTCTAACAACCAAATCAGTTGCCTTTTTAAATGCAGGAGAACTGGAGTAAGGAAGCCTGTAAGCATGCATGCTTCCAAAATCCTGCAAGTGTTCTTTCATTTAAATTTGTCTGAATAGCATAATCAGTCTTTTACAATGCTCAATTACTAGGAATTTAATTTCCATGTTTATTGATAATGTTTTCTACCTATTTTGTAATGTATGCAGTGTTTTTCCTGTCAATTTTCTCATGGTGTTTAGCTTCATTTTTTTTCCACAACATTGTACTACACTTTATTATTGAGGTGTTTGTTTCCTTTGCTTTCTAATGTGAAGGAGAAACTCTGCTTAACCTGCGGATTTTTCAAGAGAGCAAGAGGTGCTTGAAGAGAATAAGCTAGTGCTCAAGTTCACAAATCAAAATAGGCTTGTAGTTACAGCTTAACTGACGGGCAGGAAAAAAGCTGTAGTTTAAGAACACAGCTGGCAGCAGGTTCATGTCTACCCCCAGAGAAGTAAACTTTTCTGCCACAATCTCCAGATCTGTTTGGATAATGATAAAAAGATACTGGGCAAAATGTGAGAGTTCTGTGACTGTTTGCCCAGAGTATAAATATTTCGGGCTTTGAGTGCTTGTGTGGCTTAAATGTTGCAGAAAGACTGTCTCAGTTATTTTTAGGTTGGGGGAGCAGGAAGAGTACTTGCTTCCTGTCTTCCCCTCCCCCAGGAACCTTGGGTACGTTAATGAGGAGAAGAAATATAGCAACCCCTGAGTTGGTTTACCAGTTCCTATTGAACAAGGTCAGTATGTTTCCTGACCTGCTTTGTGGAAGGGGTAGTACAGCCACTTAGACAGTATTCTCCCTTTTGAGCCAACATAAAGGCATTGAGAGTTTCAACTGAAACAAGTCCACAGTTTACTTGATAGTTGCATGTGAATAGTCTCCAAAACAACAACTACTAAAGCTTATAACTACAATTAGTCCTCTAGTAGCTGTTTTGTGAACTTTGATGCTGTGCACAGGCACGACTAACTTGAGAAGTAGGTGAAACTGAATACTCCAGTTGCTCTTAGCTATTGTAACATTAATCTATTTAGGCAATAACCATTAATGTCTTCGCATCAGCTGTTGTTTCTCTTTTACATAGCTACAAATTCATCTTACTTGTAGGTGTTGGTACATATCCATGCTATAAAACAAAGGAATATAATAACTTTGTAACAGTACTTGTCCAGTTCAAGCTATACCAGTCTGCTTCACTTGGCAGTTCAGGGCTTTTTTGTTACTTTGATCTGTAGAGGTATAAAAAAAGCTGTAGCAGTACCTTGGATTTTTTCCTAATGGGGAGAGTCAAAAAATGCATTTGGTCCTGGTTATTATAAAAATTGTGTAAGACAATATAATTGCTTCTTTTCCTGTTGCATGAGTATTGGCAGCGGTACATAGGTGTTAAATTGGGGAGAAAAAGTGTCTGGGCCTATTGTATGAATCTTGTTGTTTGCCATGAATGTGCATATATGCTTCATAAAAGTGATCACTCTTCCTGACAAAAACAGGTCTGCAGCAATCCACCTAGAAGTACAGAGCTTCTTGGCACTGTGCAGCGTGTGCAGAACAGGCTTAGAATCACTCAGGCAAGAAGCAGAAAAATACTAGCTTTGGCATGCAGAAGTGTCCCCGTGTGTGGAGCCAGGAGAGAAACACCAGGCTTGTCCTAGCATGCTCCTCCAGCAGCTACACAGAAATGTAGCTACACTACTATGCAGAGCTGTGCTTTTTTTTCAGACTTGTGTGTTTTCCACTTACTCAGTGATGGTGGTTATGCTGTCTTTGGGGATATTGGTTTGCAGTTAGGTCAAGGGCTTTGTTTCATTTAAAGTTAAGATGTTAGAAAACGGAACAGTTCTTGCTGCTTACTTTGATACTTCCTGCTGAAGCTAAACTTTTGTGCTGGTATTAGCTGCATAGGGAAACAAACTGTGTATGAGAGGGGACCAGCTGAGAATGCAATTTTCAATAGCTTAAATTCTGCAGAAAATGGAGTGTCTGCTTGCAGAGACTTGCAACCTCTTGCATCACTAATTAGGCACAAGCAGTCAAATCTTAATCTGATGTCTGAATTATACTTACTCGGTTAGAAAGATATAGCAGACTATGTTTATTTGACTAGCGAGAGAGTTAAGCAATTCCAGTTGGCTTCAAATATATTTTTAATTTGCAGATGAAAAATCAAGAATTTTGCTGCTAGTTAAACTTTTTTGTCAGTTCTATGGACTTGTGCAGTTTGCTCTGCAGGGGATTCCCATTTTCTAACAGTTTTTTTCAATGCAAAATGAATAATAAACTAAAAATTTTGTGAACACTTAGCTAGTTAAATGTTGGTGGGAGTATCCCTATCAAAAGAAGAAAAGAAGCCTTTGTTATTAAACAGTATATAAATATAAGCTGAAGTGGTGAATCACATGGCAGATGGGCCTAACTCCACTGCTTTCAGGCAGTAGGGTCTGCATGCTGCAGCCAAGTTCTTTGTGGGTATTGAATGGTCTGAACATGAGGAGGGCGGGTGCCTTCTCCTGCTGTTCTTGATGAAGTTGTAGATTGTAGAATTGAGGCTGCAAGGTGAATCACGTTCCAGTTCTTGGTTTGATGCTTTAGAATAAAGCCTTTTGTTGCTTATTTGAGAACTCACCAAAAAACTTGTCCAAGTGGTGAACCTTTCATGGGAAGAGTGTGTGGGGTGGGGGGTGTGGTTTTAAGAAGCTTGTGTTTCAAAATAAGCCTTTCACAATTCCTGCTTCTGGTCAGATTGTACATACTTCACATGTGTGAAACATGTGACTTAGCTAGGTATAATGCGGCCTGTTGGCATGTATCCTTTGGAGGCTGAGGATGACATTATCTAGATCTAGAAGATTGGGGTAACTTCATGTAATGGTCACCCTGAGCTGCTCTAATCTGTGTGTGAGCATGTCTTACTGGTAGTTACTTCTAACTGCACCCACGACTGAGAAGAAAGGAAAGAAGAAAGCACATGGTTGCAGCTTTCTGTTGGTGCTGAAGAATCAATAATAGGATGCTAGTGGTAGATTGATATATAATACACACAGTAAGGCTGAAGGGAGTGCATTAAGATGAAATTAGGGATTTCCTGTTAGGAGGATGGAACTAAAAGCTAGAGGAAGGAGACTGGGGAAAATGGTGAGATGAGATGATATCAAGAAGAAAAGTGTGATGAGCTAATCCAAGAGTAAGAGAAGTGCCTATGGTGAAGGGAGCCATTTTTAGAAATAGTGAAAGAAGGAAGCCTTGCATGAGAACCTGCTGAAAGTTAATGTCTGTTAGCTAATGATACCTGTCATCAGGGAGTCAGTGCAGAAGTCTGGAATCATGGGATGGCCAAAAACAGCACTGAGACAGCTGATGGAGTTTTCAGCTTGGCCTGTGGGCTGGAGGAGGAGTCATGGACCTGTGGTAGGTGGTTGGAAAACAGACTGTAACTACTTGGGTAGTAACCCGGCTTAGTAATGAGTGATTAGCAGTAGGGTCATGTTCATAAAGGTGACTGGAGTTCAACTAAGCCTTGAAACACAGCTTCTTAATGTGCCTGAACTAGGAAGTGTTATGTTGGGGCAGTTGTGGATGCCAGAGGCAATCATGGCTTGAGATGTTCTCTTTAGCTGCTCTTTACTAGTCCTGTGGGCTGTTGTTCTGATAGCACAGTGTAGTGCTCCATCACCCCAGTTGCTGATCATTTGTGTGACTATGCTGTGAACAAAGGGCTGATGTGTTTAATAAGGAGATCGCTTCTTCCTACTCTTGTATTCAGTTTTTGAGTTGGGGCTGACTCTGGACCTAAGATTAGTCAAAATAGAGTCCTGGAGGGATTGTGTTTCACATCATGCTGAATCTCTGCCCATACTGCTGCAGAAACACTCTTCTCCATTTTTCACTGTTTAACCATGTGAGTGTATTTCCAAAGCACATCAGTGCCTCATGTCAGGGGCACAGTTAACTAGAAACTATTGGCTTGAGGAAAAGGCAGAGATGGGGCAAAGTCTTGTTAAAGGCATATTGTTAAATATTACCACAAGACAATCTCAGCTGTAGTTTCATTGTTTTGTCACAATTTAACAAAACTATTTCTGCAGGAAATGAAGGAGGGATCTTTTACTGATAACACAACAAGAAATAAATTAGGCAACAGTATGCAGCCTATAATTACAAGCCATATAAAACAAGGGCATCCAGTGGCCCAGGCAGTCTGTTCTGACTTTTCTCAACTTTCCCCTGTTTTCATAATGCTGCAAAACAACAGATGAGTAGAACTGGATTTTCTGCAAGTGTGTGTCTTCTGAGCATCAAACACTTTTCATTTTCATTTAATGGATGAAAACAATGCAATAAAATGAGCTTAATGACAGAGCAAGTCCTGCTTTTTCATAGATCTTTTCCTCCTACCCTCCCCTTGCCTTTCCATGGTAACTCCGGAACCTCATGAGTTACTGGTAATGCTGGCAGAGGCTAATGTTTACAACTCAGTCTGTTTTTTGAATACAGGCTTCAGTCTTCTCTAGCAAATTGAAACCAGATGGGAACGGCAGGGAGCAGAATGGAATTTATTTCTCTTATGTGGCTTGTGATGTTAACAAAACTCTTTGGGTATTTTTATTGTTATTTTGCCTAGAAAATGGCTTGTACCTTCTTTCTGTAAGTCTCTGTAATGTGGAAGCCTACAGCACTTACCCCAGGACTCTGAAAGCCTTCAGTGACTTCATAGCCTTCAGTGTTGCTTTACTTCCATTGCAGTGACAGACTGTGGTATAATCCTGTAACATTTTTTGTGAGGTGTTTTGGGGTTTTTTTTCAAGTAAAAGTATCAAAATTAGTAAATCCATCCAGATTTTTTTTTCTGCTGTTCTTGCACAGCTGACGGAGGTGAAATGCAATCGTTTTGCAACATTTAACAAGTCTCTCTTTTCTCCAACTACCCTAGGTGAAAGCACCCTAAAGGAAGACTTGCTGAAATCTGAAGAGGGAGACAGGCTCAGTCACTCAAACTACAGTGGTTCCAGAATCTGTAATGTGGCCAGGATAAGGATTTTTTTTCTGTGCAGTTAATGCTGTGCTTTTTTTCCTGGTTTCTCAGGGGAAAAGATTCAACATGTTGAATCACAGAGATGTTACTTCCTGCTGGGTTTTGGGATTTCCTTGCAGCTCTCCCCTCCATGGCTGCAGGAGCTGTTTTTGCATATTGCATGTTCTAAGGCAGGAACCTGCTGGAGATGAAGACAAAAGCCAACCAGTTCTGTGCTGAATGTAATAGTTTCTGACTCAAATTGTGTGGTAATTGTCATAGGTTTCAAAATATTTTTCAAAACATCATAGGATGTTGTAGGAACTGTTGTGTTAAACATGGCTGAGGATTTAGTCTTTCATAATTTGTCTAAATGAGTATAAGATGCTAATCTGAATATACAAAAGTGGGGGGGATGACTTCTTGATGTTTTCTAGCTACCTGAAACCCGATTGTGTGCAAAAATAAATTTCAGTATGCTGGAGTAGTTGTGGGGTTTTTTTCCCCACTTGCTCAATCTTAACTCCCATTCTTTCTGATTTCCCACAGAAAGAAAGAAAAGCTACTTGCTATAGCTTCAAAAATGTTAACAAAAAATGCTGAGCACTGGAAATATGAGAGTTTCAAATTACTATCAGTTTCACTTGGAATTAAAAACATGTAATCCTGGAAGTTATGGTAGTAAATTGATATCAAGTATTTTGACACACATACCTGCTTCATACAGGTCTTCATGAAGGGCTTGCTTTCCTCGTAGAAGAGAAGTATTCCTAGCAGCTTGTCACAGTACTGAGTTTCAGTGTCAAGTGTAAGATTGGCATGTTTACTATGAAGACAAACTTTAAGAGAATTCATATGAACTCTACTACTTCAGCAATTGTTTTTGATAAACTGTGTCTTGCAGCTCCAAGAGGCAAACAGGAAAGGGATGGAGGGGTGGTAGTCAAATTTTCAGGCAGATCAACTCCAGTTGGAGTTAGGCTCTCTGGATGTGGAATAGTGTCAAACAGTGCAATGCTCCTGTATCCTTTTTCTTCAAAAATGGCTTCAGATATGCTATCTTTTTACCCTGCAGTGCTAGAGGAGAGTTCTGGATGAAGCCATTTCTCTCTTGTGTTTTAACCTCTGCTGTATGCTGTCCAGTCTTTGTTCAGCAAACAGTTCCATTTGGTGGACTGTCCTCTGGTGCTGTTTGGAGAAAAGGGAAAGAGTTGATCTCTAGATGAGTATCTAAAATATGGGACTTTGAAGGACTGCCTGAAGTTGTTAAACCTAATGACTTAGAGCATCTAGAAAAGCCACTTCACAGGATCATCCTTCCCAGCACGTTCCATGATAATGTTTCCACTGCCTTTGAGTTTTTGTCTCTCGACTCTAATGATCCTAGGATGTGAACTATCACCTGAAGCACTATCAGAAGTGTGACTTCTGACATAATTTTAAATAAGTGAATCTTCCATCCCTAGATGTAGTTCTTGCTGGATTAAAAAAGGCTATATCTTTTAATTAGGTTTGGTCTGTGTGCCTAATCTGATGTAAAAAATGCTTGAAAAAATAATATTAATGAAAATTTTCCTTAATGGTGGATGACAGACGTATAAACTACTGTTAGACTCTGTGTGTGTGTGACTGACTGTTTGTTAAAGGAAAAGCATGTTTTCAGAGTGTGGTTTTTGGACTTCCAGACAGATTACACAAACTCAAGGAGGCCCAGCCCACATCCTGTGTAGAAAACCAGCTCACAGAAATGCTCATTGTTCTTCAGGGTTATAAGTCACTGTATTTTGTGCCTCCCTTCTGTTTCAAAATATTGTATGGAAAATACTAATGCAAAGGAACCACAACAGCTTAACAAGTGCTTGGTCCTGCCAGGTACTGCGCACTGTGCTTTTACCAGAAGGCTGGGGGACTGGGATGAAAACATTAGGCTCCCTGGCTAGAGAACAAAGAGTTTGTGTTGGTAAAAGTAGCTGAGAATATTTATCAGGTGAGTAAATCAATTGATAATTGACATACTTTCAACCTGAAAGTTGTTTGTGTGGAGCCATGCCAGTATTTACTATCTGAGAGTGGGAGTTACAGGATATGAAGTTTTCTTCAAGCAGGGTGAGTTCTCCATGACACTGATTGACCTCTGCTCAGTCTTCACTGCAGAAAGAGAGAATGTGGGGCATCCAGATCTGATACCCCACCAGAGCGTGGTTAGTATTTCTGAATCTCTACCCATGCTTATTGCTGGGTTGTTTTTCAGCCTGCAAGCTGGTGGACCTATCCATGAAGGGAGCTATCAAGTCCAAAACTCTAAAACCTGTTCAGTCTTCCCTTTTTTGAATGTACATTATCATCTTGGAGGTTATTTTTTAAAAAGCTGAGGTGCTTTCATTTTTAACTTTTAAACAAGAATAGTGTTCCAATGTTAATTTTAAACCACTTGTATTATGTTTTTCTTCAAAAAAGCAACATCTTACATTTTTTGCTATAGTTCAGTACCCATTTAGGACTAAAATATTTGTTATGATAATACAGATGCAGCTAAGCAGAAGGCTGCCATGAGAGGGTTGGAGGTTGTGCCCTGCTTTTCTGTAGTCCTCTGAAAGGAATCACTTCCCTTTAGTCTCTGCCAGTCTCCTGACTGTGCAGCATTCCCAAAACATGTGGACCATAAAATGGGATTATAGGGAAGGCATTCAAGTAAACTGAAGTTCCCTTGGGATGAGATTTGCTTTTTCATGTGAACCTCCTGTGTGCTGTAGCCTGGCACTGGAGTGAATTCTCTTGGTGACCCCAAGGGTGGGAGAGCACCCAGACCATCATCGTGTTTTGGAAATAGTCTCTCCTGGCTGGCGCAATAAAGTCCCCCTTTGCAGTGTTTTTGGAAGGACACACCCAAGTGCAAGTTTCTTTCTGTGTCTCTTCAGTGTCTCTGTGTAACAATAAATGACCAGTCTCATGATGTGGCTGTAGCTGCCAGAATCTGCAGTGAACCAACGGCTGTGTCAGTCATTAATTGCACAGTATTGCTGAAGGGGCCCAGTGCTTTTCTGAGCTGTGTTCAAGGGTAAGTAGCTGCTTAAAGATAAAAACCTTTATGCTTCCATAGAAGCACACAGTTACATTGGTGGATAATACTGTATTTCTGTGATTGCATGGTCCTGTTCAGCATGTTCTGTTGAAAGTATGCAACCTGGGCAGGCTCAGTCTGCAGTTTGAGTACTTACAAGTCCTTTGTTGAGACTAAATTGTGTTAGCCTCAGCAGGGAACATTTCCAGACCATCCATCCTAGCCTAAATAAGTCAGGTTGTCATTGTTGCTCCACAGGATGATGCTGTGTGGGATATCAGGGCACAAAGCCTTCAGACTTGTGTTGTTTCGCTGTAGCTATGTTTCATATTTTGAAAGAACTTGCCACAAATGCATGTTGTCCTATCTCTGCAATGGCTGCTAGTCATCAGAAGAATTATTCAGTCAGTAGTGTTCCCGTTATCACAGACTCATAGAATGGTCTAGGTTGAAAGGGATCTTAAAGGTATCTAATTCTACCCCCTGCCATGGACAGGGACACCTTCCCCTAGACCACATTACTCAGGGCCCCATCCAGCCTGCCCTTGCACAGTTCCAGAGATGGGACATCTGCAGCTTCTCTGGACAGCCTGCTCTAGTGTTTTATCACTCTCACAGTAAAGTATTTCTTCTGGATATCTAATCTAAATCTGCCCTCTTTCAGATTGAAGCCATTCCCCCTTGTCCCATCACTACATGCCCTTGTAGGAAGTCTCTCTCTGGTTTTTCTGTAGGATCCCTTTGTATACTGGAAGACTCCTTGTTGCCAGTAGCAAGGCTTCAGATGCTGGTGGCCTTGTCTTGGCTTCCTGGAGGTGCCTCTCTGTACCACTGCATGGCTGCTTTTGTGCAGGGGGAAAGCTGCAGAATTCCTTAAACCAGCAGGAATTCATAAATTCCCTTAGGTAACTGTATTCTAGATATGACCTATGGTTATCATGTCCTTGATGTGCTACTGGGTATTACTGAGGAATCTGATAAGAGATTCCTTCAGATTGGAAGATTGCCCTCTGCATTTGGTCAGCACAGCCTTATTTCTACTGACTTTACCTTTCTTTAGAGGTGACTCTGAACAGAAACTGTTAAACTTCTTGTAATTGTGAAGCTTTGAGCCAATGGCAACAGTGAGAATTTTTCACTTATCTGAAGAAACGAATACATTAGAAATTCTTGGGGTTTTTTTCTGCACCTGGAACAAAGAAGTAGAACAGCCCTGGGAACAGGCAAGACAACCCAGTTCCTGCTGCTGTCAAAAGCAGCAAATCCATTCATTTGTGTACCTCCTATTGTAACCAAAGCAGAGAATTATTTGCTATGGGTTCTAAATCAGGAGTCACTATTCTTTCTCTTGGTTTCTTTTGATAGCCTTTATAATGGGGAGCATGCTTACAAAATTAACGGAGGTTTATAGAATTTGGGGCCTGTCACCACAGGTGACTGCACTCAGGAGTAACGTCATTGTCACAGCTGTACCCAGCTTTTGTTTCTAGAGGGTCAGATTCTCTGCCCTCATCTGTAGGTGGGGTATAAATGAGAGAAAGGCTGACTTAATTTGATGGCAAACTGTCAATAAGAGCACTGCTACTCTTATTTGAAGACTGCTTAATCCTATTTGAGGTTGGGATTTTTTGGAAAAAAAAAAATTATGGGTGTATTTTGTACGGGAGCCCATTTAAGAGCTGGGTCTGAATAAATCTGTCATTTGCTACATCTGTCATTTGTCTCCATTGGTATTTTTATCATATTTCAACTGTATGAGAATTAAACAGGATTATTAAATTTTCTGAAGGTCAAGGAGATTAATTAATGTTTTTAATACCTGCAGGTTTTAGGAAAACTGATGCTGAATTATGAGGGGAAGTACCAACTTATTTAATAACCGTATTTTTCTAATAAATATAGGTGATATAGCTATAACTGCAGGGAACCAAAAATGTCATGTCAATAACAGTAGCACCTGCTTGTATTTCATTGAATTTGTGTGTGGGATTGTTTATGTTGTAGGAAATGGCAGCTTATGAACAGGCTTTTGAGGGGAATGATACATCGCCAAGGCTGCAGTATTTTGTATTACACTGTACAGACTCTGTATCATAGGTCAGAGTATTTTTGAGCTTCCTCCCCTTTGCAGTCCACCTGCTTATCACTGCTGTCAGTAAGGTGAAGTTGCAGCGAGCTGGGTCAGCAGGAGAAACCTCACTTTCCTTGCAGTGTTTGATTGATGCCTTTGTAGCTCTGTGAATGACTTGTTACAGAGTCAAGTAGGTGCCAGTGTAAGGGAAGCAGGAGGGGCAATCTCCTGATTTGGCAGCAGTTGGCAATCAGATTGGCTTTATGGTTTCATGAAGTCCTATGTGTAAGTTATGCCCACATGTGTGACTGTCTGGAAAGCCGTGGTTGTTGAAGGCTTTCCTTCCCTGCTGCCAGGTGCCGCCCTTCTCCTGAGCACTGCCACTGTTGGTCAGCTGCTTGGCAAAAAGGTGGGTATGGGACACAGACTTGGCTGGCTGTGAGCTTCTAGGATCTGGTTAGAGGTTTCTAGGACTGATGGAGAGAGAACTGCTTAACAAATCAGGTTCAGGTGGGCCTGTGTGTTCACATTACAAAACGAAATACGTGACTCTAAAGAAGCATTAGCTCAGACCTGGGCAGCTGCAATGTTCTGGAAAATAAAGAAATCCACATAGCAGAAAGACAGATGCAGGAATGGCTTACCAAGACAGTTGGTAATACACTATTACCAACTATAACATGGGGGAAGAAGAAAAGGGGAGATTTAGAAATCTCAGCCAATTTATCTGGATCATTAGACTGGTGTCAAAGTACTGAGAAATTTTGGACTGGGGTAAGACAGTAGAAGGTCACCATCACCTCGGAAAAAAAGAAAAAAAGGCCCCAAGCAGTGTCTCTCCAAGGACCTGTTTTTTACTATCTACTGTTTCAAGTGACACTAGAGATTAGTAAAACTGGAAGAAATTAGACGAACCAAACCCTTTTCTTGTTTTCTGGTTAGCGCCATTGTTAGCATTCTTGGCAGAACTTCACAGACGCTTTCCGTGGTTTTTCTGCTTGGTTGCACTTCCTGTCTCATTTATTGGCATAATGATGTCATTCTCACACACCACTGGGGAGGAGCACAGTGGTGTGCTCTGCCCCAACTCCTGCAAGAAAAGCTTTCTCGTGCAAGAGGCAAGAAGACCTTGCCTCTGCTCTGATGGCTGAAATGCAAATGGAAGATCCCTTTTTTGAGCCTCCCCTGGATGGAAGTGGGAGGCAGAGCAGGAGGAAGAGGCAGCAGGAGAAGTGCTGTGTCATGCCATCTTTGGTAGGAAGCTACTTTACAGGAACATCTGTGTTCACCTAATAGGGGTGAGCACCTGCAGCCTGCGTAGCTCTGTGTGTGCCTCCTCTGTGTGTGGAGCTTTAGAAGAGAAGGCAGGGGTAGGGAATTGTTTCCCTAAACAAACAATGCAGTGAAAAACAGGCATGAGAGCTTCAAACACATCCCTGCTCCTCTGGCCAGGCAGCCCTGCTTGTGGGAGGAAAGCACTGAGAAAGTGCTATTTGCCCAGTGCTCTTTCATAGACCAGAAGAGCAGCAGGGTTTGTTTTGCTGGTGGTTCTGCCTGTCCCAAGAAGGCAGCATGGATCAAGCAGTTTGTCCTTGGGGATGTTGCTGCAGGAGAGGGAGGAATGTGGCTTCAAGAGGGGGAGCAGGTGGTTCTGCAACCCTGGGGAGCAGCCTGGGCCTGCTGCTTGGTGAGGTCTGTACCTGTGCACAGGCCAGGTTGTGCTGTGCAAGCTGCAATTATGCAGGGAGCTTTAAAGTGGTAGAAATCAGTGTGTTAAAATGAACTTGGGAAAATTTAAATCTGGCTCAAAGGGGCTCTTCCAGCATGAGTCATCTGCAGCTGTGGAGAAGCCCTGGGCAGAGCCTTCCTCCCCACTGCTGAATGGAGCTGTCAGAGTGCTTGGAGCCAGGGTAGGGAGAAAAAATTACCCCGGTTCATTTCCTAACAAGGTATGCATGGAAGAATTCCCCACGGGGGCACCGGTGGGGGTTTGTGGCTCTGTTTTTCAGTCCCTCAGCTCCACATAACAGTTGTGCAGCTTGAAACACCCTAAGCCCATCCCCAGGAAGCAGACAATGGTGTTGATATGCCTGTTGCTGCAGAGGAAGTGGCTTCTGTTATAACCAACAAACAATCTGCCAAAGTCCATGTTTGGGTGGCTGCCAGAATAAATTTGACATAAAATTATTTTGCCTCTTTGGCTTTTGTCTTGTTGTCTGGAGATGTTCCTTTTGCTTCCTAACATTTAAATCTCACCTGTGGCAGGATTTCCACCCCCCTCACACCCTCCCTCCCCCCGCAAAAAAAAAAAAAAAAAAAAAAAAAAAA
>VZRH01005837.1:1372331-1401682 GCA_013397555.1 Urocynchramus pylzowi
AAAAAAAAAAAAAAAGTAATACAGACTTTGAAATTGTTAATAGAGAATCCAGTCTTTATTTAATAGATGATGAAAATAGTCTTAAGTGCTTACAGGAGGGTAGCAAAACTGAAGCTAAACTATTTGTAGCTATGGCGTTGCTCAGGGTTTTTGTCACGCCATTGGAAACATGACATTATTGCAGAAAAGACAGACTGTGGAAATGGGACTCGAGGTGTTGGAGGCGCTAGGCGCCCTCTTGTGCTGTTTCTCTGGGAGCAGCGTAAGGTGAGCAGCTTCCCGGGAGCAGAGGCTGAGCCAAGCTTCAGCCTTGGTTTAGTTTAGTTTGGGGGGTAACTGGTGTGTGGTTTGGCACGTAATCATGAGCCAGTGTGGTTCTGATGTGTAGGAGTTGCTCGTTGATGGTCTGCAAACTTCACTCTCGCTATACAGTGTGGCCATTCAAAATGAAGCTTTGAACAGGAAAAAAAAGACTTAGACTTACATCTTCCAAAAGACAAAAATAAAGTCTTTAGGTTCACACAAAAGTAGCAATGCTAAGTATTAAATTTCTCTGATGGGCCAGATTTTAAGTTGAATTTCAATGTTAATAATATGATGCAAGTTTAGTTTTTTTGTTTGTTTGCTTTTTCATTTAGATTGTGCTGTTTATAATCATTCACCTCTTTGGGCTGTAATAGTATCAGGAAAATGTGCTGCATCTCCTTGGAAGTCAGTTGTGGGTCTAGTCAATTACTTTTTCAGGTTGCTCACTGCAATTGTCTAAAAATACATAATTTCTCCAGATACCAGACCATAAGCCGAAGTGCAAACTCCAGAGTAAATGAGGTACATCAATTTGCAAATTTAACTAAAAAGCTGTGTCAGATCTGAAAACATGGCTCTTTGAAACTTATTTCTTTAGGCATTAAGTCACCACCATTTTTTGATACGCAGAGCTCAAAGTCATTCAAAGGACACAAATATCATCATTTTTCTGGCCTGATGCAAAGTCTCAAACTTACTGGTACCTCCAGGATGCAAACACAACTAAGCATAACATGTGCTTTGCCAGCACTTTTCTGGCTCTTTGGAGATTAAAGATGTTGCTTATTTCAGGCTTATTGACCCAGAGCACTTTTAGAGTGGGGTACCTGTCACTCTGTGACAACATTTATAGCAAAATAGTAGTTTTTATCAGATTTCTCTCTGCATGAAAGCTCCTGAGGATTATGACCATTTCACAGAGCAGCAGCTAGAATATAAAAGGAGAATGATTGTGCTGGGCCTGGCTGAGGTCCATCTATCTGATACTGGTCCTGCCTGCAGCAGACACTGTAAGCAGGTGCCTTGATAAAAGCCTAAGAGAGCAGGTATAAATGCATCTCCCTGGACTGCTGTCCCAGCTTCCAACAGTTTTCATGTCCTGAGCTGAATGTGGAGTTTGTGCATTTAGCAAACCTTGATAGATTTAATTCCCAAGATTTTTCCAGTCCTCCACTGAGCTAATGATAAAGTTTTGCATTCACAGCAACCTTATTGCACTGATGAACTTGGTCCATTGAGAGCAATGAGCATCTTGTCTCCTGTCTCCTATTTTTAACAATTTTTTGCCTTAGAAGGACCATCTCATGACCATACCTGATGCTGTGTGAAAAATAACCCAGACTGACGTTTCAGAATCTGTGGAGTACTACTGGGGGGGGGGGGGGGGGGAAGGACCCTTCCTTTGCCCACTGAAGTCTTTGTGCTTACATTTTGTCTCCATGAAGAGGATGGGGAAAGTCTTCAGACAGAGATTAAGAGAGAAAAATTTTAAGTAGTTTTTCTGGGTATTTTGTGAAGTACTGTGTGAAGCTCTTCAAAAGGACTTCACTTGTGTGGTTTGCATAGCAAAATAGCTAATGTAAATTAATTCAGAGACAAATCTCCCAAGCAAAATCAGTCATTCCTGAGAACAGAATGTTGTCATTAATAATTTGAGCAAAGTGTGTGATCATTGTTGTCTTGTGTTAACCCTAAATACCCTAAAATATCAACAAAAGGCTCCTTGTGGCTGCACAGCTTTACGTCAGTATTTAAAAATTTTACAGTGCCAGGTCTGATGTAGCTGCTGGAGAAAGATCATTCACAGATTTAGTCCTGAATTGCCCAATGAAATGAATCAAAATATGAGAAAGGGGAAGAAAATGCTCAAACAAATCCAGCATCTTTGGAGTAAGTCATCTCCATAATTTTTCTAAGCATCTGAATTACTGCTCAGTGAATAAAGGAGTAACAATTTGCAGAAGACTGTCAGCTATACTGTAATGTTTTGATAAAGAAATGCTCATATTAGCATAGGCCTGATAAGTCTGTGGATTCAAATGTGTGCATCGAGCATGTACAAGAACTGACACTGCTGAAGTGCAAGAGCAGCACTGTAAAAGACTGAATCCAAATTGCTGCTTCACATCCTATTCTTCTGCTGTTTCACAGGAGGTGTGTATATATGCTTTTCCCTAAAATATACAGTGATGTAGGAGACAAGATGGTCAGTGCTCATAATGGACCGAGTTCTTCAGTGCAGCAAGGATGCTGTGAATGCAAAAGTTTAGTATTACACAATTTATGACATAACTGAAAAGCAGCATCTTGCATTTACAGGAAGAAGGCAGGGGGCAGGGAAGAGTGTGTTTAGCAGAGCTGCTGGCTTGCAGCAATCCTTATTCAGTATTGCAAAAGTTAACTCCTGCCTTTTAAAAGATGAATTGTTTAATTCCACTTTCCTAGATGTGTCCAGGAGCCAACTCTGAGCTCTGACTATTGCCACATTCTGTCCTTGCGTGCGAGATTCTATTTCCAGATAAGCATGAATAGAGTTCAAATGAATCTATCAATAATCAGTGGAAAGGATGTCATAATGCAAAGTCTGATACAGTACAAAAATATACAAGTCCTTGAAAACATGTATTTGGAAAGGAACTGCTTTATTCTTAACATAGCTGCAGGTCTGGCAGCAACAGCTCATGAAGAGGTGTGGGAATTAGCTGAACAGACTCCCTGCTGGCAAGGAGAGCTAGGAGGCTGTATGCTACTGATAGGAGACTCCTCATTTTTAAGTCCCTTTAGGTAAAGGGAAGTAAATTATTTTTCTTTGCTGATGAAACACATTGTGAGGCAAAGCCACAATCATGAAGAAAAAGAAGGTGTTGAATGGGAATAAAATCTCTAAACTCAAGTGAAAATAAGGTATGTAAGATTCCAATTTCTTTTGGGTTGTCATAATCTCTTAGATTCATCACAATGAATTCAGCTAAAAGAAGATTTATGAGGAAGATGGGAAAAGGAGGAGATGGCTGAAAATGAAACACATATTTTTAATTGCTCCATTGCTAATTCTCTGATTTGGATCTGCTTATAATTAAGCTAAACTGTTTTCAATGGAATTTTTCTTTGAAGTATTTGCAGCAATGCAGAGTATGTGTGGTACTGTGCTGAGTCTAAGGAAAGGGCAAACAGAAATACTCCCTTGTCCTGTGAATGCCACAGTCTCTCTAAGGACTCCCGTGACTATTAAGCAGGCACTTTTCCCAAAATCTACATTCTTAAAGCATCATTTATAGGGAACTTAAACAGCAGTCTGTTATGATGCCCTCTGGTGACTTCAAGAATTTTTACACTTTAATGAAATGAAAAACAAGATGGAATTTGGCCTGCTAAGTACTCTGGCAAGTTGGACTATTCATTAAAGATTAATGAGCAAATCAGAGCTCCTAGAGCTCAGTCAGGCAATATATATAAGCCATACACATACAGAGGTCCAGGACTACCTCCAAGTGTTGTAGGAGCAGAGCTTAATGTGCAAGACAGTCTCTCACCCAACCATGCAAGTAATCTCTTGTACATTAACGCTATAAAACCTGCCTTTTGGCACTGCAAATTGATAATTTCTTTTCTAGTGCTTAGAGAAAAGATGAAATAAAAAAACCTCTTGAGCTTTTCTTCAGGCAGAGAATGTGGAGGATGTTAATTGATTGTATGAAATCTTAGAAATTAACCAGCTGTGCAAAGGAATGTCTCTTGTTTATTCTACACTTACTGTGGCTGCCATGCAGTCTCTGGAAAGCTGATTTCTTCCATGCAGTTTCCACTCCTGGATATTGCTTTTTATATGCACAATCTGTCTGCAGCATCTAATGTCTCTACATTTACTGCCCATCAATTCCCCACCATACAGGCACACATGACTTGTGTTGTACTGACTCTGGAGCTTGTGTGGTTCTACCTCTGTTCTGGTTGAAAAGGACTTTTATTATTTGTAGGGTTGTGTTGTTTTACAGCTGGATCTGTGTTCATATAGTGTCTGCAGACTAGTGCAGATGGAAGGAAACAAGTAATTGTGGCTGAGAATGGATGGAGTAGGTGTGGGCATCCCCTTCAGTATTGCTTCTGTTTTAAATCATGACTATGAAGCTATGTCCTGATCCATATGGATGCAACACTGGCAAGGTAATGAGATTATTGAACTCTAGGGTAGGTAGCCCAACAAAAAGCCCTTCACAAAGCAAGACACAAGCAAGGGAATGAATAGGGGATAAAAAAAAAAAACAACAACACCCCAAAAACCAAACAACAACAAAAAAAAAACCAGCAAAAAAAAAAAAAACTGAAAAAACAAAACAGAAAAAATCCCAAGACCAAATCCCCCCACCAAAAAAACCCCAACCAAACCAAAACAAAGCAAAAAAACCCCCAAATCCCCCATCCAAAACTGTGTTAATAACTTTGTATGAGGTATGAAGTATTAACTAATTACTTCATATTTTTTAAATGAATTGTCAAATTAGGCTTATACTCCCAATAACTGAATCTCCTAACTGTAACTCCTCTGCTTTTAAACCCTCTTCCCCCATGCCATGCTTGGGAGAGGATGCATATCTTCCCATTCATGTCTTTTGCAAAAAAGCCCCTTAGGCACAGTGTAGATCAACTGGGTTTTATGCATATTTTCTCTAAGAAAAACTAAAGGAGTAAACAAAATATTTGTTCTGACAGATGCCTACTTTGATCATAAATGTTAAGATCAGGTGGTGCAAGTATGATTTTATTCTTACTTCCCAAATAGTAGGATCTTCTTCACTAACTTCTTCATTAAGCCAGTAATTTCCCTTTCAACTGCAGTTTGTATTTTAGGAAAATACCTTATCTTGATTTTACAGGCCATTTAGTATCTGTAGAGGAGTTTGTGACATCATTTTTAGGTCTGATAATGCATCAGGGAAGGGCTGTTTCTCTACTAGCATTTGCAGTGTTTCAGTGTACGTGTCTTGCAGTCACACAGTGCTTTCTCCTGGCCTGAACAGTTACCCAGGTTCTTTGAGGAGGAGAATATACCCTTTGATAAATTCATACATCTTTAGTGCAGTATCTATGAATGTAGCACACCAAAATTAGTACTTTTCTTATGGCCATGCCCAGCCTTTCATTTCTAGCTAAGCTGATGTTTCAAAGAGCCCCTGCTTCCTTCATGATTAAAATTAGAGTTGCTTGCTCTGTTTGCTGGCCTGCTGGTTCTTTCACACAGGCTCATGTAGCTCAACCAGTTGTCTTCAAGCTCCTCTTTCTATTGCAAATCTGTGTTCCACATGGTGTACTTGAGCAGTGATTTTTGCTGTGTCCAACCATCTTCCTCTGTAAAGGAACTTCATTGCTCTTCAATTTAGCCTCAGTGAAGCTGTCAGGCTCACTGCCCTGTCTTCATCAGCTGGGGACTGATCACAGGTACGTGTGATGTCTTGTGCTTTCCACAGTCTGACAGCCTTTGAGATCATGAAAACAGCAGTAGAAGGAGACATGGGTTTTGGTCTGGTTGTATGACTGACTGGTTGTAGAATATTGTCCATTTGTACATATCTTTTCAGCTGTACAGTAGGTCTGTTACACAGTCTGCTATCACAACACAAGGAATGTGTAGAACAGACCTGATTTGAGTGCAATGCCCATTAAGTGGTCTGCTTTTATTTTTCCAGTCCTCTCCATTCATGAGTTATTCTGGTTTAGCAGCTGTAGTAAGGCCAAGAAAGGAACTTGTATTCTACAAGGATTTGGGGGACAGCTCTGAAGCTCACAAGTTTTTGGATGTAAATGTAAATGGTATATTTTTTCTTATCCTACGCAGAGAGAACTCTAAGGCACCATTTTCAAGATTAGGCCTTTGGGTAAACCGGTATAGGGATTGCTGCTAGATAGATATATATACAATATACATAGCTCCTTAGGAGAGGCTGCCAAAGGGAGATTTTTGCCTCAGTTGTGATTCAGCTAATTTGCCCTCTTACCTGTCAGTGTGTCAGTCCCCCCTCTCTGTTGTTACTTGCCTGCTCTCCCTGTGGTTTGTATTTTATACTTGCTTATAGCAGCGTTGGTTCAATTTTCACACAGGCTTTCACTGCACTGGGATTCTTTCTTACACAGGTGAAAGAGCTGCTCCTGCAGATCATTGTCCTGGGCAGGAGTGGCAGCAGCTTACCCCAGGACAGGACATGAAACTTGTCAGTTAGCTGAAGTTGCTGTGCAAACCAGGTCACCATATTCCATTTCTCTCTGTGCTTTGTTGTGGTACGTTTAGGAGTTTTGAACAGAGAGGAACTGGCTGCAAGAGGAGGGTTGTAGAAATACAGAGAACCATGCAGAGCTATAGAAAAGTCTCACACCTGAGGTATGTGGAGCATTATCCTTCGATGTCATCAATGAGAGGGAGTCTCCAGTCAGACAACTCCTCCACTGACGTGTTGAGGCAAGTGACTCAGCTCTGCAGTGGAGAAAATGTCCCTAGTGCAGCTTTCCCAGAAACACCTTCACCTGGAGGTTTCTTGCTCAGGAATTAATTCACCTGTGAAAACTCATCAGTCCACAGAGCCTGGGGTGACAGAGTTGTGGGTAGATTGCTCTCATGGGGATGAGGATGCACAGCTGTAAGCAAGCCTAATTAAGGCCTCTGACAAACTTTCCAGCGTAACTGCACCAGTAATTGTCAGGATCTATGAAGTAAATAAAGGTTAGTTGTTCTCTCAGTCCTGAGAGTTGCAGAAGTTTATAATCATCCTATCTTATCAGGAATGAAATACATTGAGGCCTATTAAAGCAGGCAGCAGTTGCTATTCACTGGTGGTTTGTTAACAAATAAAAGCTTTCAGAAATAACACAGGATGAGTCTGGCAGCAGTCAACTGACCTGTAATTTTAAGATCTGGGAAATGATTAGAAAAAGGAAGCAAAGCATAGCAGAACTCACAGCCTGATAATTCCCATGAGCTTATCTGGAGCTTGAGCTGCTATCACGAGTGAGACCCCAAGTATCTCAGTCTCCTGAACTGTAAAGGTTTGTACTGCAAATCACCCTTCTGGGAAAAAGAAAAGGCATTAATGTTTCTGACAGAATAGTTTTGTGCGCAGTTTTTTCCCTTCCAAGACATCAATATATTATAAATACTATAAATAGCACTGATACCAAGGTCTACTTACTCTATAGACATTATATCCCAGCCTTTTTTTTTTTTTTTAATTATTAAAAGTAATTTCCTTGAAGGTGATCATTGCAGGAGTGGCCCAGTTATAAGGATACTTGGTCCAACTGCAACTCCTGTAAACAAGTTTTACTTGATCCTGGCAGCACAAACCAGTTTTAAACCTGATTTGAAATGGCTAGCATTCATGGAAGTCCACTGCATATGGCAATGGACAGGGAATAAAAAGTGCAATCCCAACAGGTACCTGCTATCAAGAAGCCCAGTTGGCAAGCATTATGTAGGAGAAGCAGCCTGGAGTCAATACCTGAAAGCTGACTTTTCATGTGGGACAGGAAATTGTTGAATGTCTGGCGTATGTGGTTTATTTGCTATCAGCTTTTCAATCTCCTAAACAAGATAAATACAGTGACACATGGAGTTTGTGAATCCCTGTGCTGGCATTGTGAACACTCTTCTGCATAGGAGAGGGTGGTGAAGCAGAATAATTAAAGCATCCCACTGTGCATCCAGATGTGCAAGTTTATGTCTTCATTTGCTAGCCCCTCACCAATGAAGCTGAAAGAGGTCTTTTGGGATCAGTGAAGTCCAAGAAAGTCAGGTGGTATATTAACCTCTTTCCTCCAGGACAAAATTAACTGCAGAAATGGAAGTTTCCTGTCCTTGTTCACCTGATAGATTACTCTAGCAAACATTTGAGCTTCTCAGCCTGCATTCATTCAAACTCTGAAGTTGGTATAAAAAAAATGTGTCTGTTGCCATGTACCCTTAGGATGCTGCTTGACTTCCCAGGATCTTACAGTAATACTTTCAACATGTGCTTCAGAGTGAGGCACAAACCCAAAGGGATTCACTCGTTGTGTGTCTGCAAAGGCACATTCCTCTTTCCTGGCTCTGACATATATACCTTGGGGAATATTTGATTGATGTATATGGTAAGATATCAGCATGCACTGATTAAGTGTATTCAAAAAAGGCTGTTCAATTGCTATTGCATAAGAAAAAAACCAGCTTGTCCTTTTGAAACACCCTGGCATGGTTGGATTCAAGAATTATTTATTAGGGAGACTTTAAAGTAGGATGAAAGTAAGAAATCCTGTGAGAAAAATTTCTGGTTGCTTCTTACATTTTCTGCACCCCTCCCTCACCCTGAACTGTTCAATATGGCTAGAAGGAAAATCCTTTCCAAACCTTTTCAATGTAAAATATCATCAGATGGAGCAAAAGGAAAGCTGAACTTGCCCCAGAAGCATTCCCACACTGAAATGTTAAATACTCCAGCCCCAGAGCTTGGGATACAGGGAAACTCTGAGTAGCAAGATGTCCATGCTGTTTGTGGAGGGGGGATCACAGAGTGTCTCACGCCTTGCATGCTTCAGGGGACAATTAGGCAGAGCAGAAGTTATCCTTCATTTCGATGATGTGGTGTTCAACTCTGGTGGCAATACCACCCTACAGACCTCTTGTTCTCTGTCCCTCCTTGCTGGTTCCCATGCCATAGGGCACAATACTTGTTGCTGGATAAAAGCAGGTCCCTACAAACAGCACTGAAGACCAGAACACTCATGGGACAGGGTGGTGGTGTCCTTTAAAGCCCAGCACTGATCAGATTTACAGCAGGACCCCACAAGCAGTTGCATGCAGGTGATGGCCTCTCATTACTGGGGTGGTAAGGGTGCACTTGTGCACTGTGCTGCATAAGGTCCTTGCCTTAAGCCTGTGGGTATGTTCTAGAAGGGTCTGCTCCAGCTTCAACTCCATTAAATCATGATCCTGGGAAATAAAACATCATAAAATGTAGTGTCCCTGTGCTTCAGAGCAGCTGAGGAGGCACAGGGAAGGTTCAGATGTAGGTAATAATTTGCTGTCTAAGCTCCACCAAAACTGTTTAGTATTGTCACCTCTTTTATTGAACAGCTCTGTCACAACACTGTATTCAGTAACAGGATTTGAGGAGAATTTAAATTTAATAAAGATGGAAATACTAAATCTACTAAACAACTATAACTTTTTCTTGTCATACTGGACAGGAGAGGAGATGGAAAACATTTTAGGTATTGCAAAATTAGGTGAGGTAGAACTACCTCAAGTTTTGTAACACAGGTCTGGAATTCTAACTGTTTGCTAAAAAAAAGAAAAAAGGTAGGCTCTTTGTCTTACTCTAGTCAACTATGAGTACAAGCAATTACATAAAAACTTATTTTTCTATGACATTTATCATTACAAAGAAAATAAGAGAAACTGCATGCCAACATTTATTAAAATTTAATTAGTATCCAAGTCGATCTAATTTATGTGGAGGTTCTGTTTCCAAGATGAGAATCAAATGAATCTCACCTGACAGACAATTGAGTTACAAAGGCTTCACATGAGAACTGTTCTCCAACAGAATGTAAACAAGACATACTGATTAAAAAGGTCAGATGTACAATAGGGAGCTAAATTATGGCAGGACTCATCAACCAGCAACAGAGGCTAGACCTTCTCAAATGGTACAAGTTAGCATGCAGTAAAGCAAAAGTTTTAAATTAACCCTAGTATTTTACCCTCTGGGCAGTAGAGCTAGAAGTTAAGAGGAAGTAAGTTTATAAACCGTAGAAGTAATATGATTCTATGTGACAAATTGTAAAGATTTGAATTTCTCCCAAAGACTCGCAGATTTTTACAGTGTTAAATATCACTGTAATTATTAAATCTTGCATGAAAAACCCAAGGAAACAAACTGTAGCATAAATGTAATATCTGAGACTTAAGATTTATGTTCTGGGAACTGACTAAAACCGCACAAGCAGAAGATTCATGTAGCAAAATGTTGAAAGGGCATCCCTGGTAAATGCCTTGTGGAAAGTGCTTAGCAAACTGGAATAGTTCCAAAATATGTAGGTGGGATTGCTCTTCACAATGCTGGGATTTACTCCATTATTGTCCAAGTGACTCAGCTGAAATTACCCACAATCTACTAGACATACTTTATTTCAATACATTTTGTCCTGGCCTTTCCTCTCTGTGGCTACATGGCCTTAATTCACCTAAATTTCTAAAATGGTGGTGCCAAGTGGTCCTGATAACACCACTGCACTTTCCATATCCAAACATTATGTAGACTCATCTGCATTTTCAGGACAGTGTGTCATTGCCTTGTATCAACATTTTCTTTGTTAATCTACTGCCAAGAGAAAGATACTGCCTTCCCTGCTTTTGGACTGAGTTCCTTCTCTTCTGTGACTTTGCCAGTTGCTAAATGACCTTGAAACTGATTCCCAAACACAGAAAAGTACTTATTTGAAGCCATGATGCTTAATTAAACAGTCAATCTATGAATCCTGTTTGCTCTTACTGTGGCAGAGCAAAGAGGCCTTTTGTCATTCAAAGATGGATTGGGCTAGATCAGCTTTGTGGAGATAAAACCACAAGGTTTACACCTCTGTATCTCACATCTGTATCTAGTAGGATGCTATCCCCTGCTGCTGTAGTGCACCACTCTGACAGAAAACAGGCTGTTCTTCCTGCCTTTTTATCTAGAATACTGTTTAACTTAAATATTGGATCAGGATTTGGTCAGTCAATTCACAGCAGTTCATGTAATCTCAAATGGAGATTAAAATCCAACCCAATGCATGGATTGCGGTATTTTGATTTTAGGGCAGCCAGTGTCAGCTGCTTCAGCAGAAGATTTAAGAAGCTCCTTAGAGGACAAGTATCAAATATTCTTGAATTCTACCTCTGAGCATTTGAGGGACAGGGCTCTGAAGCATAGTGGTTGGTACCTCTAGCAATTTTTCAATCCTGTCAAAAAAATGTCAAACATCCTCGTTACCCTCTTAACTGTCCAGTGATGCTTTGGAACCTAACTCTCAACAATACCTATTGACAGGGATTTTGTAGCTTGGCTTAAGGTGTCACCTTCCTCTGCTCTTACAAATCTGGCATTTGTAATTGCCTTGCTTTCCATTTCACTGTGTTTCCCTTATTCACCTTCGTACCAAGATACATACTGGAGCTCCTGAGCACTTTTCATCTTCTGGTTCTAGTATTTCACTCAGTAAATTAGATGCCTATGCACTAAATGTTCCCCTCCATCTCTCCTGGCTCCCCAGGGAAGGAAGCCTAGGCATGCTGGCCACCAAGAGATGCTTTGGCCAGGTACTGTGCAGGTCAGAGCATCCAGTTCCCCTAAGTCTAGGTGCAGCTCTGGTGCTCTTTCTCTATATTCTGTTTGGGTAAAGTTCTCTGTATAATATTTTACTTTAACATAAAATTTCCTATATTTATCTCTGTTTTAATCAATAATTAATTCTCATATAAATACCTTACTGTGCTCTTTAAGATGAAGCAAAACATACCATTGCTCTTTATTAAGTCTTCTTAAGCACATTGGGTTTCCCAATGCCAAAACAGCTGCTCTTTTATTTTGGATGAGGGCCACAGATCCTAAAAGCTGTGTAAGCACCCAATTCCTTAAAAAAAATTAGTCACAAAAATAATCCTAAAAATTCTGTAAGCACCTAACTCCTTTAAAAAATTTAGTCACAAAAATAGATTCTAAAGTATTTGATCACTTTTAGAAATGCAAGCCAAAGTGTGCTGAAACTTGCTTCTTTGGTTGTGAATTTGCAGGATGACACAAGATAATCTCTGTGTCTCACAAGGGTTCCTGTTACCAGCCATGAGAAGGAAGAGGCCCTTCCTGGAGCAAGCAGCCAGGAAGAGACAGGACCTAACAGCTAACAGGGAAAGAAACCTATGAACTCCACTAGTGCTAGTAAGCCAAATTGTAGGGACTGTGGAGATGATGGGGGTCTACAGGAAGAAAACAGGTGGCTGAATTTTGAGGTATGTGAAGAAATTAAAAAAATAATCTGTATTTTTTTAGGCTACTGAATGGCACAAAAGAACTATTGGACCCCAGGCTAACACTTTTCAAACCACTCTACTGACAACATGTCATAACCAGACCAGAACTACAAATAACAGTAGGAAATCTACCTACATCATGCCAAGAGAGTGAGTCAGTGTTAGTCATTTGGTGCTTTTCTTAATAATTAGGGGTTTTGCCCAAATACTACTGAAAATCATTCCTCTCCTCCCTCTGTAGTACCAGAGGGTATTTGATGTATGTATACGTGCATATTTTTTTTCTCAGATTTCATGCCATCACTTTGCCTGCCCACAGCATTTACCAAACTTCTCACCATCCTTATTAAAAATTAAACTTGTTTAGTAAAATAAATTCCCTCAGAAGCTTTCCAGCAAAGAGTCTCAGCCCTTTGCAAAGCACAGTTAGCACAGGGGACAGAAAGCTCTGTGGAGAAAAGGGAGAACTTGTGCTGTTTTGGTGACATTAATTCCCTTCCTCTTTGTACCCATCACTAGTACACAGAAAGCATGCTTAATACTGATCTAGCAGCATCTACTTAGTATTAAAGTATGCTGTATACAAAACAGTGAAGACAGCCCTTCTTACATTCTTTGACTATTTTTTTTAATTTTCAGGTTTTTAAAGCACTTCTGAGATTTATAATAACTGATTAAGTATCAATATATTTAATAATGCAACCCATAGTTGCATTATTTAAGTTACACTTAAATATTTTAGATTCTCAGCATTCAGTGCTTTGAAAGTCTGTACTACCATTTCAAATAAACTAGGAATAGCTTGTTTAGAGGATTTTGCTAGAAGATCCACTGATCAACACTTGTAACTTACTTGAAATGATTTATCACGCCTCAATTAAAAGCAGCCTTTATTAATGGGTAGCAGCTTTCTGTGGCGTTGATACTCCCTCTTCTGCAAGCAAAGTCACATGTGCAGGGAGCTGCCTACGGGATGGAGCAGAGCCCAGGGGAACTCAGGGCACCACAGGCTATTCTCACATCTATTGTGGCAGGTCTGCACTCCAAGGGAAGGCTTCTAAAGAACCAAAAATGTATAAGTTAATAACATGCTTTATAGGTCAGCTGCAAGCTTCTTTTGTCCCAAATGTGGAGAACACCAGGTGGGCTGTTTTATATGTAAAGCAGTATCTTATGGGGAAGGCATGTTTGGTCATTCTGATTGATTAAATTGGTTTTTTAAAACCAAGGTTGACCTGAGAAATTCACAAAGAATGTACATCCATAGAAATGCCTTCTCTTTGTTAACAGAACAGTCAGTTAAGAGGGTCACTAAATTCAGGATCAAACGTCATCTCTGTAGGTCTCACAGTCCAGTAGGGAGGTAAATAAATTTGGTTGAGAAAAATGTCCTGCGTCAAACCAAGTACCATCAGGGAGCTTTTTGTGTGGCACAGAGCTAAACCATCTATACCAGTACAGTAGTTCCTAGCCTGCTTTTGCCCTGAGGCAAAGATGGTCACCCAGATGAGGCTGAGCTAAGATTTGGGAATTAGCATATGCCAGGTGCCTTTTCCAGTGGGTAGCCTGGGTGAAGCCATGGTGCTTTAGAGGCCGAGACTTCAATAATAAGGGTGTGGGCCAGAGAATGGTTTCAGAGAATGGTTTCAGACAAGTTTAATTTACTTTAATAAGTTAATTTGAATTTATATACATGGAACTGTGGAGTGTGAGTGAAACCTTAGAGGGACAGGCATTGCAGCTGCTTTGGCTTTTCTCCCGCCCCAGGGGATTCAGATCTCCTTGGTGTTCTGATTCTCTGCTGCTGCACAGCAGGAGAGTGTCTCCTGCTCCAAATTTTGAGTAGTTTGGTAGCAAACGGAGGTGTGAGGAAGCAGGGTGGCCATTGCAGGAGTGCTATCAATACCCAAATACATTAGTGTTACCTCGTGCTGTTGGTTTCCTGCCAGAGGCCCCAGCTACAGACCAGCTTCTGGGAGGGAAGGGAGACCTTTCCAAAAGGAGTAGGACCTTTTGTGGAGACTTGCTGTCCTATGTCTGTGCTGCTGAGGACCAGCTGTGGACCATGTGTCAATCACTGATGAAGGTCAGTCCTGAGGCATATTTTAGCATTATTCTCTGTGATGATCCCATCACTACTGACCCACACAGGTTGGCGGGTTGGGAAAGGCTGCAGTGCCTATGGCTACATATGTGCACATAAGCACATGAACTGTTTGCCAGGTACAAAACCCCATCTGCCTCCCTCTGCTGTACCTTTGCAGTGACTCTTTTGAGTCAGAACTAAGAAATTTGCAGAGTACCAGCATCCCTTGTGTAAACAAACATGCTTACAGGCAGACACTGGGGCCCTATCAGAAAACAAGATGGTTGGAATGATAAAGTACCAGTATAGTCTTGAAGGAGCTGGGTTTGCTAAGAATGTGCAGCTTCATTAAGGAGTTTTTGTGGGTTAAAGCATGTTTGAGCTGGTAAAAGTAAATGAGGGGTAGGCCCTGATGCCCATGCAAACACCCAAAATGGCTGCACTCCCAAGGCAAAATCTTGGAGCTGACAGAGTTCCTGCAGGGTGAAACTGCTGAGCAGAAATTGCTAAAATGCTTTAATTAAACCACAGGGAGGAGGAGAAGGCAGATATTTCTCAGGAAAGAGAGCATCTTGTGGTGTTTCTTCATGGGACTTGACTGCAATGGATCAGAGAGAAGTCATTGCTTCAGACAGGAGCTCTGGCCCAAATGTCAGCCCTTGGCATCTTCCTGCAAAGAAGAATAAGAATGCAGAGGTGTTACAAACAAACCTGCCTAGAGAATTGGGGTTGGGGGGCTGGTACTGCCCCCTCGCCGTGGCAGCCCTCACTCCTGCCATGGCAGGAGCTGGGTGGAGGAATGTCCCCAGCATGCCCAGACCCTGCTCTCTTGATTATTTTTTACATGCTTAATTTCTTGGAAGTGCTCAATTGATTTAAAGCACACATCAAGGTGGTACAAAGAGCAGCCAGGTTCTCCACAGAAATCCTGTGAATTGTTGCTGAGCCATTCACTGTTGCAGGCAAAAGAGGCACCAGGAGATGCAAGAAGGAAATCTTCAGAGTTAATTATTTACTGGTTTATAGACTTTTATAGCTACTTCAGCCTGGCAGGTTTGATAAGGAGGCCTGGAGCTTCAGCAGAAGCAATTAGCGTGACTTCTATGAGATATTAGTGAGTAATTGTGCCATTGTTTATTTCCTGTAAAGTGACAGACTACTAGAAAGGGTTTGTTTGCTATTTGTGGATTATTTGTGTCAGGGTAGATGAATTCACCAGGAGAATGGCAAATAGGAGCGAGAACACTACAAAGACTTTCTCTGTGACAGTACAAGGACATGCACTTCTCCCCATCTTGTTCACTAATACATCTTCTCTTGCTTTTTTTCTTTGGTGTTAATAATGGTGATGATCCTCAAAGCCAGGTTTGTATTGGTATTAGCCCTGAGAAGACCCCAGGAGGGGAACTAGAGTAAATGGATGCTGGCAAAGGGACAAATCATGGGGCAGATTTGTGCATCAGTCCTAGAAAACTAGCAAAAAGATGGAGGTGTCCTTGATAATGAATATTGAAGAAAACAGTGGAAGAAGTAGCAAAGGTTGTATTTCCCTCCATTTGCAAGTAGGTTTCCTTTTCCAGTTTCTATCGCTTCCTGCCAGACATGAAATTGAACCCCTTTGTATGCAGGAATAATCCAGTTCACCTCAAATCAATTCCTGTCAGCTCTGAAAACGAAACATGAGAACTGCTAAAAATAAGCAACAACAGGGCACGAAATAAATAATCTACTGCTTTGTCCAGGGAGAAATACTTTCTGACTTGGTCATCAGCAAGTAATTATCCTTGCAGGAACTGGCTAAGAGGTTAACATATCTAAAGTGCATAGCTGACCTTGTTTTGGGGAAGATAGTGGCCTGGGATACTTTTGAGGCCCTTTAAAGGTATGATTTTAAGAATAATGCTATAGTAGTTATTTATAAAGCCTCTCTTTTCAGCAGGGAGTGATTTATAATTTGCCTTTCTTATTTTTCTGGAACTCCTGAGCATTTGGGCACTTCAGAAGTTCTCAAGGCCAATATTAAATTGTTACAACTTCTGGAAGCATTGTGGAAGATTAAGACCAATGAACTGAGGATGAATGAGAAATGTACTTTCTAAAATGCTTTAATCCAAACAAATACTTAAAATCTGTGAGTACCAGTACAGCAAGAAAAGGAAGTAAAAAGGAAAATTTTGCACACAAAGTACTGTTCAGCTTGATGTTGGGAAAAACTGATGTTTGGAATCAGCAAAGCCATCTGAAACAAACAGGTTATCCCTTTGCAAGAATACCTAAAGTTCTTTGTAATGAAAAAAGGCACAATAACTCTTAGGAAATCATGTAAGTTAATATGAACCACCAAAGACATCCCAAGGATGGGATGCAAGGCAAAAATGAAAAATAGGGCCTCTCAAGGCACTTTTGAAGTGATGCTAATCTGCATCAGTGAAACCAAGATTGCCACAAACTGACCTTACAGTCAATTTCAACACTTGTACTTAGGACTTTTAATTACAAGGTTTCTTGAAGGTTGAGTGGACTGAATGGCAAAAAAGAAGTCTTGTCTGCACTCCCTTCCTGTGTGCTGAACCTCAGCTGGGCTAATTCTTTGCAGCTGCCCAGGCAGAGAGCCAGACCCTTCAGGTAGTGTATTATGGACAGAACAAGAGAAGGAGTTCTGGCATCCTCACAAACACTGCACCCTTGGGCAGGGGAAACCCAGAAAATACCAAAGGGCCTGGTATTGCTCTCCCACATGGGCTTTGTGGGAGCCAAGATAAAGAGCATCCAGCAAAGCAGTGTAATGTAGCAGTGGGACTCCAAAGGCTAGCCCATGGAGAAGGGGAAGTGATGTAGGTCAACTCTGCTCTCTTCAATCAGGACACATGGTTTTACATATCTTCTTAGGGACCTTTGATGCATGTGCACAATAAAATTAATATGGATGTTAAAAACTTCTTCTGCACTATAGTCCTGTAATTCTGTCATCCCTCCATCCTCCCTCCCTCTCTGATGCTGACTAAACCCTCTAATCCACTGTGTTTTGAGTTCTCTTAGTAATTTTTTTTCTGTTTGAAAATAGTTGGTGTCTTCTGATTTAATTGCTTTCCTGTTATATTTCTCTTCAAATAAATGCTCTCTGTTGTAGTCCATCTTTGGCACAGCACCTTCTCTTCCCCTAACAGAAGCTGCCTCATAGAATCAAAGAATGGTTTGGGTTGGAAGGGATCTTAAAGGGCATCTATTTCCAACCCCCTTGCTGTGGTTAGGGACACCTTCCACCAGACCAGGTTGCTTAGAGACCCATCCAACCTGGCCTTGAACACTTCCAGGGATGGAGTATCCACAACTTCTCTGGCAACTTCTCTGGCCAGTGTTTCAAGACCCTGACTGCAAAAATTTTCTTCCTTATACCTAGCTTAAATCTACCCTCTTTTAGTTTAAAACCATCACCCCTTGTCCTATCACTAAAGGCAATAGGAACACATATGTGAAGTGTAGAGAATTTAGAAATGATTAAACAAAAAATCATTATCACATTTGCCACAGAACTACTGCTGTGCTGCTGTTTACTGGGATTCAGCTGGGATAATCTCTCTCTCTCAGTCTTTTACTTAGCTTTAATGGCAACAGGACAGTGACAGTAGGTGGGACTAGATGACCTTTAGCAGTCCCTTCCAACCCAAACTATTGTACGTCTCTAATTCATTGGGGATGCTGGTCAGTGCTGGCCCACACCCAAGCCCAGCCCCAGGGCAGGCAGGCTCCCAGCACGGATGGCTGGGGCTGTGTGGCAGGAAGGAGCTGTTGTTTCCTGCTCGCTTTGCTCGCTGTTGTTCTGCTTGAAATGGGAGGCCAAAAAGAGATTGGGAAAGCAAAGTCTGGTTGGAAAGTTTCAAGTGTTCTTGCTTATGAAGGATTAACCTTGCCCTTGTCAAGCAAGTGACTTGGAGATTTATATCAGCACCACTAGGACTGCCTGTCACAGGCCAAGGTTTAAGTGTTATTTCTTAAATGAAATGAAAAGCCTGTCCTCCTGCAGGGAGGGTTGGCAGTCCCCGCTGTCTGCCTTAGCAGGGAGTCACGAATCCTGAATCCGCCCGTGGTTGGGCCGGGCTGTGGGATTTGGAGAGGTAAGTAAGGTATGCAGGCTCTGGCCAAGGGCTGCGGGGTGAAAAGGACCTCCCTGGGAACTAGCCTGCCAAAATCTGGCTCTGATAAAACAGCCCAACCCATCCTGTAAAGACTTTTACTGAAAAATCTTGAAATAATCGCAGAGGAAATGACAGGAACTCAGGCCTCCCTTCCCGCCCCGGCCAGACGCCCCCAGGCTGTTCCCCGGCCAGGCCGTGTCCCTGGGGACAGGCCGGGGCAGGGACTGCCGCAGCGAGCTTCGGGCTCCGCTCCTTGAAGGAGCATGGAAATGTAGGGTCAAGTTCAGGGATTGCAGCGGCAGGAGAGGGAGGAACAGAGCGGTTCCTCTGGCCTTAGTGACATTTTGCTTATTTATACCAGCTGCAGATCTTATCTGGAACCTTGAGAGACTTTAGTGTGGCTTTCCTCATTTGCGTTTAAGCGGGCTTTCAATTAACACAAGTGCCACGTACTGAAATACCTGCTTTATGAGGGGGCAGGGCTGAACAGCTTAAAAATACATAGGATTTTGGATTATATTACTTCCTATGGAACAGTTTCCAGTTCTGCTGCCCCAGACCATGTATCTTTTCCCTTAAGGATGGATGAGATGTAAAGAAACCACTCCCATATTTTTATCAAGAAGGTGAGGCCATTGTGTTTGATTTTTTTACCTTGTGGTTTGTAACATGTCAGATCCTGGTGAGACAGTCTGAATCTGGCATTGGTTTGGTACTTTTGTAAATTGCTGAACATCACAAGAGGTTAATAAGGAATATGCTGTACATGCTCTACCTGCCCTCCATCCTGTCTGTCTTCCTTGGATGAACCCAAAGATTATTTTAAGTGCAACATCCCTCTGATGCACAGCTTTCCTTTAATGCTAGGGTTTTTCTGGTGTGCACTAATGTATTCCTGTCTCAAAGCTACAGAGAAGCAATGTGTCAGCAGGCTGCAATGTTCATGGGTGTGCATGCACAGTGGTCATCAGTCTGCAGGTACTGTTCTGGGCTGAGGAAATTATGCTCTTGGGAGATATGTTCCTAACTCCCCAAGATTCACCTGAAAAAAGCTCCCGCTTTTAATTTGTGGAATTGCACAGACCTGTGGCAGCAGGACACAAGCAGGAAACATGAGAAAACAGAGAAAAAAACCACAGAGATGCCACAATGTTTTGTAGCAAGTAGGTTTCCCCCTTCTTCAGGCTTTCTTCTGAAGGTTGCCACCACCACCTTCCACTTGGTTGGCTTCATAGACTGTCACCCTCCATCCTGAGTGGTGGCAGCAGCCAGCAGGATGTTTCCTATACCTTTGCACAGCTCCAAGGTTTGTAAAGCTGCTCCAGACTCCAGAGAAAGTGTGTGAAGCCTGTTCAGCCTGTATGGAGAAGCTGACATTGCCTCAAGGCAGGGAAGGAACATAGAAACCACCAAGTGATCCAGCCAGCCATGGGAAAAGTCACAGAAAGAAAGAAGTGAGCAGGCTTCACCCTGGTCTTTGGGCATCTGCAGTCACTCTGAGGCTGCAAACCACTCATGGCTTGTCTGTCACCTCCTGCAGGGCAGAGCGTTGTGTAGGCCACATAAAATACGTTGGAGTCCCAGTCCAGTCCAGACTGTAAAACTGGTTTAAATGAAAACAGATTCAGGCTCTTCTTGGACTGTGGGCAGACATGGTCTCTGGGATGTCACAGCTAGCTCTAGGTCTCTCTCAGTGGGTTGTCCTTTTACTGCCTCGACAGAGCGTTGGCCTTCCTCCCATCCCATGACACAGCTCCCTGGTTTTGCTCCTTCAGCGGGCAACCGGAGAAGTGAGTGGCAGCAGCGTGGTGACCTCAGGCAGGGCTGTGACAGCTGGGGTGGGAATGAAAGCCGGCAGCTGGCACCGCTCTGCGCAGAGTGCCGTCCTGTCTGCCACGGTTTTGGGGGGTGCCTGAGGAAGCCGTGAGCCCCTCTCAGCTGCTCGCTGCAGCTGCGGTGCCAGGGTGCCCTCGGATCTGCGTTCAGGTCAGGACAGGCACTGCAGGCACTCGCTAATCCCCTCCAGGAAAGTTCCTGCGGTTTATTCCAAGCACGCAGTTTGGACTGGGTAATCGGAGCGGGTGGGCCGGTCTGGCGGGGGCTGACACATGTGCTGCTCTGGGTGAAGGTCGGCTGCTGCCCCAGGGTTCTGCCTGCTCTGCCTCCCCAGCCAGCCCTCCGCCTGCAGCCCTGAAAGCTTCTCGTCCAAACCCTCTGCAGTTCTGGGCCGTTTCCCATGCAGCAGCTTTTAGTGCTCTTTGTCCTTCCTTAGTTTAAAACAAGACTTCTGTTGCTTCTCTGGTGAGATTAGTGAAGGCTGGAAGGATATTCATCTTAAATTTTCCCATTACGTCTTATTGTACACCCGGGTCGCAAAGTAATTTATCATAAAGGAGCAGATGGTGTGAAAATATGACTGTTCCCAAATTCCACAGCATCCTAGCAGATGCCATTTTAACCTTGACCTGTGTTTTTCTGTAGCCTGGTTTATCTGGCTCAGGAGAAATTTCAGGAAGTTGTGCGGAGCAAAAGGGTAAAGCTTGGTTCTCATTGTTTTCACTGCTCCTGCTTGTATACGGCACAGGAAAACAAGGGGAAAATATCCTTTTGCTGGGACTCAATCCCATGTTTCTTGTGAACCTTGAGTTCAATCAAGCTTTGATAAAATGGAAACTGAGGGAATGCAGAACACATTGAGGGAAGCCTGGTGCTCAGTGCAGTGCATGTGCTTCACATTTGGCTGAAGGTTGTTTCCTTCTCCTGCCTCCTTCAATTCCACTAGCATCTATACATAAATAACATGCCTTGGCAAACATCAGCTCTGAATCCACAATTCTATCTTTCCTCAGGAATATTAATCTAAAATTGTTTTTTTTTTCCCCTTAGTAGCTTAATGAAACTTGGAAATACTATTCCAGTCAAATAATGTTAATTATACTCCATTTGCATAACATATATTACATCAGCTGGAAGCCAGGCTGCTTTGTGAGCTGTCTGGAGGTCTCTGGTAAATTAAATCAAGTAGGTCCCCTTCCTTCAGTTTAAGTTGCTTTTCCCAAGTCATGACTCCTCTACTCCCTCCTAACTCTTTTGTGACTCTTCCCCTCCTTCCCGACTTCTCTGTGGATGTTAATGCTCTCAGAGGAGTCTCTAGATACTTTTCCCTTTATACTCATCCTAATTGCTAGTTTCTAACAATCATGACTTTTTAAATGTAAGTGGCAAACTTCCTTCTGTGAGCCCCATGACAGTCTCACCAAGCCCTGGCAGGGAGGTACAGGGAAGAATTAGGGGCAATTCCTCATTGAATAACATCAGGAAGACTTGCTGAAGCCTGTCTTTCAGGGCTGTCTGGGTTTTACATGCTGTGATACACAGTCTCTGTACACATACCACTGCCCTCAGAAATGCCTCAATCAAGGCCAAATATTGCTTTGCTGAAAATCTTGATTCAAAACTTGAAATGGAGGCAGCTTGCTATGTACTAACATACAATGAATGACCCTCCTACTTACACATTTTTGTAATATTTATTTGAGTAGCTTCAACTTCTAGATGCATGGAAGGCTTTGTTGTCAGATTAAAAACCTCTGTAGTCAAAGTCATCTCTCTTCCCTGTCTCGGGTAGCATTTACTGACTCATCCATGTCTGACTCACCTGATGGCACAGCAATTGCTTTCAGGACAATCCTGAGAATGGACAGTCAACTACAGGTAGGAAATTTGGGATGCTGCAGGCAGAATCATGGGTGGAGGTGGTGTTGTCCTAGGAGGAGCTGCCATTCCCATGGATAAATGAGAGATCCTGCTGTGTCTTGGGAGCAATAGGCATATCCAGTGCATCCTGCTGAGTGGTCAGACTTGTCCAGTACAGTCTCTGCATATTCAGTGGTCTTAGTGGTCACACAGAGATGGACTTCACAGCAAGTGTCCTTCATATCTGACACATGAGGTGTTTTGGACCACCTGTGCAAGTGCTGAGTGAGTTGTCCAGACTATGCTCAGTGTCACCAATGGGATCAGGTTGTACCAGACTTAACTCTGCACACACAGTTACTGTGTAGGGTGCTCAAACAAAATATGTCAATCCACTATAGGCTTCCCTTTCTGTCCCCAAGCTGGTGTTCCTCAATGTGTTTTGGCACTGATAATCATGTGGCCAGAGTGGGTTGATCCAGCTCGGTGGTGAAGCTGATTGTGCACATAGACAGGCACCAGTATTGGTACTGGAGAGGTGATGGGAGCAGGCAGGGGCAGGCAGGGCTGCTCCTCTTGACAGCAGCTCATGCTTAGATTGACATTAGCCAGCCATGGCACCAGATTCTCAGTGATTCCTTTGGGATTTTAGCATGTTGGATAGCCAAGGTAAAAATATGGCTGAGGCTCATGCTTTGATGGAGCTGATGAAGACTTGAGACCAGCAGACAAATTTCTGCTTCTGTCTGGTAAAGAGGGCATAGCTGGGATAATGGGACAATTGGTAGTTCTGATGGAGCTGGCCTGGACACAGGGTGGACTAATCCCTGCCACAAGAAAGAACCAGGATCACCAAACCATGGGGCTGGACATATGTGGAGACAGATATTGCACCTGGTTTGAGTAATGCACCTGCTGATCTTCTCCTAGTTAAACTTTCTGACCAGTCCCAAGAAAAGGATCCTACTGATCTCTCACAGCCATAGCATACCAAGTACATATTTTTTTCTGGTAGCACATCTGGTCCTTAACTCAGGCAGTGAAGTCCTGGGTTGTGGTGCTCAAACCCTGCTGATTCCCTGTCTCTTCCTTCTGTGATGACCCCAAAGCCTTTACTGCAGCATATCAGTGTCTTTGACTGGACCTTCCCTTAACTTGGGGGCTTGGAGGTGTCATTGGGCTTCTCACCTAACAACATGGTGTGCAAAATATTAATCTTGGTCTGGGCTGTACTAGGGCTCTGGAATACTCTGTCTTCATAAATATTCCTCCTCCCTTGTCCTTCTGGAAAGTCATTCCCCTTTACTTCCTGTTGCATTAAATACATCTCTTTGCTTAAAAAGGGACTAACCATCTGTCATCTGGGAGAGAGAAGACAAAGGAAAGACAACAAGTTGAGTGCCGGACTGGGGGTCAAAAGCTTCATCTGTAAAATCCTAACATGGAAACATGCTGAAAAAAGGAGGGAACAGGAGCGAGAACTGGAAAAACTCCTTCAGGCTGTTGTTTTCTGGCACAATGCCCAGCAGGCACTGCATCAGGCAGCTCAGACCTGGAGCCTGTTTTCCCTGCTGTGTGCTGCCTGCGTCATTTTCTGGCCTAGGACGACATCTGGCTGGCATATTATTTTCCACACCCCTGGAGGAGTGCTCTTTCTAGCTCGTTACTGCAGTGCTTGGCATTAAAATATAGTGAATTAGACTACAAAGTAGCATAAGATCGGCTTAAAAATAATGAGGCTTAAGTGCAGTTGAGCTTTGAGTACTTTTTGTTTGCCTTCTGGGTTAAAAAACTTTACAATATGTGATGTCCATAAATTCTTGCATTTCACCATGACTGTGAGTGCTCAGAAGTCACCTTAAGAATAGGAAAAAAAACACCAAACAAACCAAAACCACAAAAAACCAACAAAATAGAACAAACATAATGCATCCATATCTCTTTATTGAGAAGTACAGGATAAATTATTTGAGCTTTTTAGCACTAGTTATTATAAACTCTCAATTAAAAAAATTAGGGTAATAAGCAATAGAAAGTATGAGGGAGGTGATGGGAAGAGAAAAATCACAGAAATGTGGAAGAAGACTCATTACCTTCAAGAGATTGTTCAAGTCCAGTAAGAAACAGGGGCTGTGATGATGTAACACCACACAGTTGTCTCCAGACTTTGAGTGTTTTTCCAGTGTCTGGAGAGACTTCTCCCACTAGCAGACAAGGGTCCTAGATGAACAGAATTCACAGTCTGGAAACAGACACCACTGACTGTAACACTGGTATTCTGCACTGCCAAGCCAGCCTGTGTGCTCCGACATCCACCAAGCTGAACCAGCACAAGGAACTCGGGCTTAACTTCTTTCACTTCCTTCTGGGTTTCAGCAGCACCTTTGCATAACAACGTGGTCCAGTTTTCACTGACAACCTGCTGCAAATCTTCCAATCTACCCCAGCAATGCAAAACAATTTTCACAAAACCTGGTGTTTTTATACAACGTGAAGCAGAGGTACTGTGTGCTGGCAGAGTTCTTTAATGTACTGTCCAGGTTGCAGGCACAGGTTTGGGAGCCACATGTTAGCTCAACCTGATGTTTTCTAGCTGGGGAATTCTGGGGAAAACACAGCTACAAATGTCAGGGTTGCACCCCGGTAATTTCTGTGTTGGTCTATATACCTTTATTCTTCTCAACACAGTAATAAAGCTTTCTGGCTTTACCTCTTACAGGTAGATTGGATAAGCTTAGGTGAAATACATCCCTTCCAACTACAGCAAGAATATAATTCAGTGCCAATGACAAGTTAGCACTGTTAATACATTAAAATCTGGTCTCTGTACACATGCCTATGGGTTAAAAACATACTGTAAGAATATGGGAATGGTACCCTTTAAGAGTGTAGCCACACACATAGCAGCTCTTCTGATATCATGTGTCAGCATCTCCCCGTTGATATTTACTTAATTATTGATGCATTTGTGAGATTAATTAAGCATTGGAGCAGCCTGCCCAGAAACACCATGTGCTTTTCACCACTGATGGGGACCTGACTGACCCCATGGAGCAAGAGGTTCACTGGAGGCCTCCCAAAGCCCCTCCCACATGAGTGTTCCTGCACTACTGTGACTCTGTGCTTCCCAGGATCTCAGGTTCTGAGATTCTTCCCTGCACTTTCCAGTCTTTAAAAGTTCATCTGAGGGTCTTCATCCTCTGTAATTCTTGTAAAAATGAAAAAAAATACATGCTACTGAAAAAGAGTAAAATGTGATGCATTTGTGAGTTTTTAATGAGTTCTGAATACAGATATATATGTATTTTGCTTTTCTATCTTGAAGGAGCCTATAAGGGTAGAGAAGCAGTGAAAAAGGGAAAGAATATATAAGGAATATATAATTATATATAGCATATATATAATATATGTTTATTTTGGTCTCAGCTCTCCCTGTGAGTACAGAAGCACAGTCTAATAATGACTGGGAAATCTGAGTATCATTTGCTGTGGTAGTTCCTCAGAGCTCAACACCAAGCAGTGATTCTTGTCCTGCAAAAGCAGCAGGCAGAGTTATTGTTTAAGAGCAGGCAGAGTTATTAGTAAGTGTGCTCACATACATGCAATGCCATGTTATTCAACAAATTCATTCTGAAGGCCCATTGTCTAAGGCCTCTGAGAAGACTACCCAGGTGCCTCAGTATGAAATACATGAAATTTGTGTGTGTGGTGATAACTTTCTTATTGCTTTGGGAGCTTCTCTGACAAAAATCCTGTCCCACCTCTAGTGTTGGCTTTGGACTTTTTCCAGTTTACTACTCTGGGCTTTGCTATATCCCCAGCCATTTCCTTCCTCAGGCTGTGCCTGTGTATGATGGCCCTGCCTCTGGTTCCTGTTCTCCAGCTCCTTTGGGAGTGGTAAGGGCCTGGGAACATCACTCTGGGAGGCTGCACAGCCTTACCAGGCGGGAAGAGTTTGCTGTTATTGGTATTCCTGCCACAGCCTGGGTCTCACAGCATGCTTTTTCTCATGATCAGTGTATGAATGGGTTCTAGATTCCCTGCATTCTTCCTCTGGGATTAGGGACTTTAGCTGCTCCCAGCCCTCAGCCTGGTAATCCATAATCAGATTTCACCCTTTTAGCATTTCTCAGAGCAAATGCTATCTAGTATGACCTAAATCTGATGTTCTGTTCCTCTAGGGACCATCAATTTTCTATGTTCTGTCACCTTTTGAAGATGCTTATAGTCTCCTATTGCACGATCATCGCTCATCAGTGCCACATTCAGTATCACCTCAGAGTCATTACTTCAGTAGCCTCCTTAACCTCTGCTTTTTCAACCAGAGCAATTTGGAGGAATGCTGATCAGTTGTGGTTGTCTCCTGGGTTTGACTTAAACTGCATAACTTTCCTGTTCATTCTGATGCCTTCTACTTCTGCTGTTCTATCCCTCCATTCCATGCTCCCAAACACTGTTGCCCTGCTCTTCTGAAGTTCTTCTAAGCCTTCTATGTTTACATTCCTGTAATGGAGTTTCTCACGCACTTTCATGTAAATAATGATTGTTTTTCATTCTTTTCTGGAGAGATTTGATTGACTGTTGGTTTGACCAGTGTGTTGGAGAGGTGGCAATTTCATCCTCCAATCCATGGTCACTTTTGGAATTCTATAAATAACGAGGTCTGGAAATAAATGTGCTCTTTTTTGCTTTGGACATCTCAGTGTGTGAGTGTTGTTCATTGTGTGTCACATAGAGACAAAACAGCTCTCAGAGCTTTGAGAACTTGCAGCCTGCCTGGTTTATGCTGGAGCTGAGAGTGGGTCTGCAGACAACACCGAGCTGAGTGGTGCACTTGGCACGTCTGAGGGATGGGATGTCATGGGGAGGGACATGGACGAGCTCCAGAAGTGGGCCCATGGCAACCTCATGAATTTCAACAAGGGCAAGTGCAGGCTCCTAGTGACAGGACAAGTGATAATGGTTTAAAACTGGTACAGATTGCCCAGAGATGCTGTGGATGCCCCATTCCTGGAAGTGTTCAAAGCCAGGTTGGGTGGGCTTTCAGCAGCTGGTCTAATGGAGGGTGTCCCTGCCCATGGCAGACGGCTGGAACTGGGTGATCTTTAGGGTCCCTTTGGGCCCAAACCATTCTATGATTCTATGGTTCTTTGAGAGGGTAAACAGAAATTAGTTTCAGTTAGTTAATTAAATTAGTTAATTAAAAAAATCTGGGAAATGCAGAAGCCTGTCCCTAGGAAATGTTGGGCTCAGTAGGTCTGGAAAATGCTTTTAAAGTGTTAAGCAAAGTTCTCATCCACATTTACAGAGATAAAGCTTATTCTCCTCAGTCTTGAGGAATTCAAACAAAAACTTAAAAGTTCTCAAACTTTATGCAGTGTGAGTTAATATGGTGATGGTTTCATCTCTTGGATTTTGCCCCGTTTCCGGGAGGCGCGGCAGGTAACGCGAGCACTGGTTTTGTTACCTTGGTCCCTGTGAAGGCAAATGCACAGCTGCCTTTAAGAACTAACTCTATGCAGGCAATGCACAGCTGCCTTTAAGAACTAACTCTATGCAGGCAATGCACAGCTGCCTTTAAGAACTAACTCTATGCAGGTAAATGCACAGCTGCCTTTCAGAACTAACTCTATGCAGGCAATGCACAGCTGCCTTTAAGAACTAGCCTCCCGCAGAGGCTGGTGCGCCGTTAGATGGCAGCACAGATAAGGACAACATCCATCGTGCCTGGGAATGCTCCAGGAAAGCCTCTCCACTGCTTTCAGCAGCCCCAAGGTACCTTGTGGGTGAAGAATTTTCACATTACTTAAAGCGAAATAAACTAAAACCTGTAAATGAGGGTTTTCATATTATATTAAAGCATATAAAATAAAAATTACCCCCTCCCCCCCAAACAGTGGTGGCATGTATTAAGCCCGAATTTCTTTCAGAATTTCTGAATTATTTTATTCCTTATCCTTCTCAAGCATACATAAATTCAGCTATACTGGCTAAAACAGCTCCTTTCTTGATGACATGTATAGTAGCTTATCACCTAAAAGCTCTTCTAGAAAGCTCTGTCACCAACCATCTCAGCTCATGGCCTCAGGAGCATAATATTTTACATTACTTTCTGTTGCCATTTGAGAAACTCAACAAATGCAGCAGGCACTTAGTAGACCTCAGAATATTCCAGTGACACTTCAACTAATTTCATTTCTTTAATGGAAAAAAATCAAAGCAAATGGAGAGGAGACCTAATTTTGTTTTTCAGACTGAATATCTAGCTTATTACCAATTTTGCATTGTGTTGGCTTAAAGTTATATAAAGGAGAATCAGGGTGCTAATTGCATACCTGTAAGCCTGACATTTGTGCTGACATCCCAGAGTCTTGCCTGATATCTTGTGCGAAAGCCATGCTTGATAGTTGTCAAAGTGATGAAGTTCCTGGTTTTTGCTATGGCAGAGCAAAATTCCCACCTTTGTGTGCTGGGATCTGACAGGGGACTCCTGAGTCTGTGTAACTGGTAATGTAGCTGATGACCTAGGGCATCTTCTGGTGTTAAACTGTGGAAATACTTCTAAAAATATGTAGTAATCATGTCAAAGAGACTTCATTCTACCATATAGGATTTTGACAATCTTTATTTCACTTTTCCTCTAAGAAATTACTCCAATAATATATAATTTTGCTTATTAATAATCCTAGCAGCTATATTAGGCTACTGTAAAGCTACCTTGCACTTGACGAAATCAGGAGTAATAATCCATGTTGTTATACCAATTTAAAACTGGTTTGTGGAGGTTAATTCAGCCCCAGCTCCTAGCTTTTTGGAGCATTTTCACTTCCAGGCTGTTTTCCCAGGTGACTGAGCTGATGTTCAAACTTGGACTGGTGATCTCAGGAAGTGGTTTGTAGCCACTTTTGGAGCTGTTTCAAAAGGAGAAGAGCTTTGTAGTGTCCCATAGGCAATTAGGGGCCACATCTCCTCTTGGGAGTTGATGAGCATCATGTCTCTGCTTATACTTTTTTCCCTGGAGATTTTCCTCTGGCAGAGGCAATGCTTCTCTCATCACTTTTGAAGTGGAAAAGCTGTGTAACTGCCCCCCCCC
>VZRH01005837.1:1401732-1434465 GCA_013397555.1 Urocynchramus pylzowi
TCTCCCCCCACCCCCACTGTGGGGTTATGAGACTATCTGGAAAAAAGGAAGGATATATCACTTTACTTTTTAAAATGAAAAAGACATTTCAGAAGGCAGTGTAAAGTAACACTAAGCAAAAATTAAAGAGAGACAGATGGGTAATAGAAAGCATCACAGCAGTATCTGATCACTGCAAGCTTTGGCTTTGTGTTTTCAGCACCACGACACAAACGTTATTTGATCTAAAGGGAAGAGAATGGATTTTTAAACTACACATTCTACCTTCTGCAGAATTCCAGGCCTTCTGTGAAAGTGTCTACTCAAATTATTAATGTAGGCTGCTGAGGATCACAGACCAAGGTGGAATGGCTGCAAGCATGCCTAATGTGTGCATGGACTGCCAGCTACTCCAGCAGGCAAAGCCATTCCATTCTGTACAGAGCTCCTTGGGAAGGAGAAATGTGTAAATCTCTTGACTAGCACACAGGGGGAAAGTGTGCTGCTTTCTAGCAATACCTCAGAACCTATTCAGCATATGGCTGTCTCTTGAATGTGTAAACTAGTTAGGACAAATCTGGGGTGAGTTTTTTATTTACTTTAAACTGCCTAGATCTTATTCCATTTCAAATCCTCAGAGAATCAGATGAAACTACTAAAACTTTTAAATGTTTGATGGATATCAGAGTAGCAGTGAAAACAGACAGAAAGCTGCTGGGCCCAGCATTACATTTTCCTCCCTAGACCAGGGAAAGATGGATAGTGTGAGGGAAGCTGCTCTGTTACTCTGATCGAAATGTGTCAGAGCCTGGGAGTTTGGGCATAATTAGACCCCAGTCACAGTAATTTCTAGATAATCTCCAAATGCAGATACTGCTGCATCAGCAGCATGGAGGCAAATCCAGCATCTCTTTGACAAGGAAGTACTTACCTCCTGTTGGTGCAAACTCTGGAATGATGTGACAGCCCCTGATGGCTCCAGTGTACCTTCACTTAGTGAAATTAGGGGGTGATCAGCTTCTGAGCTTTACTGTGTCCTCCACTTGTTTGGGATTTCCAATCTATTTATAAATAACTGAAATGCATTGCCTATAAAAATGAACAGCATCCTACAAACCTGGCAGTTCTCTATTTAACCATAATTAACTTATAAATAATTTATACTCTTCTTTATGTTACTATAAACCAAGTCTTATACCAAACATGTGATTAGGAACTTTATATTGTTGCCCATATATGGATATGAAGCCAGGTACCAGAGGGTGGAGATGACTTACCAACAAAGTTTTTCTAGGAATTTGACCCATGCTTACAAATCCCTGCACTCACTAAGGGATCTGATTCTGCTTGGACTTTACATACCTGAGGGTCCTCTGTAGGTGCAGATGTGAAGGAGGTGTCCAGGCTTGTGTTTAGGAGGGCAGTGATCCCAACAACAGCTGCCCTTATCACACATGAGCTGGAGAAAAGCACTATCACACTTTATTTTAGTATGCTACAAAAGTCTTTGTTGAACTTTATTAGGTACTTTAATACCAAGCATACTTTGAAGTAACAAAAATTATTGTTATTATTACTTTTACAGAAAATCAGGTATTTCAACAGTTTTCTTTACAGTTTTTTGACTTAAAAAGAAATTACAATTGACAAATTACAATGGAGTGGGATGGGAAAGTGGTAACATTTAAAAAGATAAGACATACTGTTCTTACTGAGTCAACATTTAATGGTGTACATCCTGGTACGTCTTTCCTTCTGACTGTGTACAAATTGTACATATTCACTGAGCTGCCCTGGCAGGGTTGTGATGCCTTGTGATGGCACTTCTTTTGCAATGTTTGTGTGTTTTTAGAAAGGACTTTTACATTACAACATCACCATGATGCTAAGCAAAATAACAATACAGAGAAACCCTGTTTTGGTGATTTCTGTCACAGCAAAAGTGCCATGACTGCAGTAATGTGGGACAGAGGTAAACTCAAGGAGCAAATGAAGATGGTGATATGAGAGCACATCCAGATAACAAACCCTTTCACAGGCTTTGAGGTGTGGGTGTGGTTGTGAGCCAACAAGAGCAGAGAATGAGGATGGGCTTCACTGAGACACCACTTAACAGGGACTCCTGAATGCATCTGGCCCCTGAGGATGTGCATTTTCCAGCTGGTTGGACTAACCAGAGATTAAAAAACTTGTCTGAAGTGGGCTCTTAAATGAGTTTATGCTGCCTCATGTGTGAACTACTTGGTTTTTACCTTCCATCCCCTTCAGGTCAATAGCAGGTACTGGAGAGATGTTTATGGTGGTTGACTGATTTAGGTGGGGTTTTTGACCAGCTAGTGCTGGTCCTTTAGAAGTCAGAAGAATTCTCTACATCCGGTTACAAGCACAGTTTCAGATTAAAAAAGTTATTTTTTTTAATCCTGTCCAGATTCACACATAAATTTACTTGGCTGACATCCAAGTGAAGTCAGTGCCACATTGGTACCTTGGTAGTTAGATAGAAAAGTTATCTAATTCCCTGTATTTGTTTACTGGCAGTTTGCTTAAAGATAATTTTTCTTTCAAAAGTAAAATAAATTTTTTGAGATTCATGCACTAAATTCTGGAATAATTTGCGTTGTGCAGTCAGTAGTTAAAAAGCAGTTTTCCTCATGTATTCCTCATGTCTTCAGCATTTGCCCTATTTGGGATCAACACTAGCAATTAATTATTATTTTAGCCATTTCCCCTGAAAGCCAAAGAATGCAGGAACAGGCTTTAAAACCCCTGAAGGAATCAGCGCTGGAGTGCTCATTTTGCTCTGGGTTCACCTGTGACACACAGGAGAGCCTGGAGGCATGCAGGGAGTGACATGCCTTGGTGGGAGTGTTAGAGAGGAGCAGGGGGGTCCCTGCCTCCCTCTGCTGCTCTGTGCCTGGTGCTTTGCATCCAGGCCTTTCACTGGGAGCTCCTTCTGTGCCTGCTCCTGTTTTATTTCTCAGTGGCTTCTGGAACTGAGTGTGCCCTTTGGGACCTGGGGAGGGAATGACTTCCCCGCCAGTGCCCCAGGGCTATTTGCATCCAGCCCTCACATGGCTATTTGCAACATGCATTTGCTTACTAGTCTGTTAATTTTTGTATTGAGTTTAAACTCAGGGCTTTACTGAGTTGTATTGAATTTAAACTTAAGGCCAGAATGTCTCATTAGATCACCTGTCTGATTGGCATTAGCATGGGCCAGAGTGTCACTCCACAGTTGCATGGCAGAACAGGGAGAAGAAACACCCTTGAAGTGAGCAGCAGTGGGTTACATTTAAGGGGTAAATTACTTTCTCCTATTAAAAAAGAAATCAAGGGCTTTTATTTTGTCACTTCAAATACAAACAATTCTATGCATCTTGGGAAATTATAGCATTATGATATTCAGTCAGACATATCTTATAGTATATATGCTTCATAGAACTAGAATATAGGTCGGGAATAATTTTTGAGTCTTAAGTTTGTTACAGACATATTAATTGGAACACATATGCAGTAAAAATTGAGAAGCTTTACAGTTTTAGTCAACTTATTATACAGTGAAGTAAATGAAGTGCAGCAATGTAGCAGTAAAGGTTATGCTTTTTCCACTAGGTGATGGAAACATTCAGAGTCTATAAATGCTAATTTAAGAGAGATGTCCTAACAGCTTCTTGGCTACTGGGATAAGAATAGTCTGAAGTTAACTGTCTCTCTACTGTGAAAGGTTTTAAAGCTTTTTGCTTTCTGTCCGAATAAAAAAATGACATTTACAAACCTCTTCGATGCATATATATTACATATGTTTATCTAGCAACAACTACACCCCTTTTAATTTATTCCCCAAATGTGACTTTTCATGCATGTCTTCTGGATGCTGTATTCAGCAACAGTTTCTAATGAGCTGGTGTGAAATCCATGATTGCATTTCTCTTCTGAAATCACTTCCATGTCTGGCTGATCTATGTTTAGAAGGTGGTGCTTATCCATCAGGCATTTTTGCACTTGTCAGCATTCTTCTCTGTTGGAGGCCCTTTCCCAAAGCTTCTTCCCATTTTAATGTTGATGTACAAAAGCTGTTATTCATTTGTTTTGTGCTCATTCTAGTGAGGATTGGCTTAGTAGGACTGTGCAAAACAGAGAAAAGAGAGAAGCTGGTTTACTGCCAGCAAACATAAAAATGTTCACTCTGTGCTTAGCTTAGAGCAAGCCTCTGACCAATATTCTAATGTGCTTCATTATACATATTTCCATTTGTCACAAAAAGTGAAAAATCTAATCTGTAGATAGGATTTGTAATCTGAAATTTTCAAAAATAATTTTTCATCAGCTAATTGACACAGGAAGTCAAAATAATGAGATTATTTCATCTAAAGTTTGAGCAATATGAAAATAAAGATACAATGCATATCGAGCAAGAATGAAATTTACTAGATGAATACCATGAATTGAGTTAAAATCCTGATATTTCTGTTCCATATCAAAAACTTCTTTCCCTGGAGAACACAACCCACATTTGCAAACATGATAAAATAATACCTTGTGTTAAATTTCAAATGAGGACAGAGGTATGGGGGTGTTTTCAAATCAAACTCTCCCTTAAAAGCTAATTCTCCCTGTTCCATGTACTTAAGCGGAGCTGCATAGGGGGCAAGGGGACAGGGGCCCTGGGCCTGGGAGCAGGGTGACAAAGGCTCCCCCTCCTTGCTGCAGGTGACAGCCCCCGAGTTGGTGCTTCAGGGAGCACCCCTGGCTCCTTGAGGAAATCTATTTGCAAGTACCCACACACAGGCAAAGGTGAAAACCTGGCTGCCCCAGTGAGCAGAAGGATCTTGCACCAAATGGACTCTGCCAGTTCCCCATTAGCTAGACTGTCTCACACCCTACCATGTGTGAGAACCAAACCATGAAGTGCTTTGTCAGGCAGCCTCTCCACTGCCTCCTGTGAAAGGGTCACTGCTCAGGGGGTCTTACAAAGCCACATCCTGGGGGAGAGGATGGCCAACGTCATCACAACCCCAGTTCCTATATCGTAACTCAGGGGCCTCTGCAAGAGGCTGCTGGAATGCAGAACTAGGGGTAAGTCACTGTTTTTGTTACAACAAAAGAAAAAGAATGAATTTCGTTGTGAAATGAAAGCAAACAAACAATTTCAGGACTAGAAACACTTTAAAATATTACTGTAAGAAGACTGGAATATTTCATTTCCTCCCCCCGTGTTTCACGGAGCAGCCACCTTCTCCCATTCCCTCAAATTCCCTACACCCTTGTGGTCACCTTGGCCTGCAGCTAATTCAGCCACAGAGCCAGAGAGCATGGTGCCCCAGGGCAGGATACCCAGACCCTAAAGCCTGGGGTGGTGGTACCAAGAACCAGTGAGCCTGGTGGTGACAAACCCTTCTGCCATGGACCTCGGATGCCTGCTTCTCCATCAACTTCCAACAAAGTGACATTTTTCAAGCAAGGTTTGTTTTGAAGGAAAATCTTGGACTTGTTCAGCATACCTCTATAGTCCAGATTTATTTTACAAGACACTTTTAATTGATATTGCTGAGACTAGAAAGTAGCAAATAGATATGTAAGAAGCATAACATGAGCTAGGGAGGGAACGGAAAAAGAAAAATGGGTCAGTTTTGTTTGTGTTAAAAAATTAAATGAAATATAATGTTCACTGTGGTAAAAAACATTTTTATGATGGGATGGTAATTTCCAGTTGTAAAAGAAAGCTTGCCATTCGTAGCTCCATGAGCCTCCTTTTACTCTTTGAAACATGTAGCAAAAATGAAGGATGAAGTATGGATGAGAAATGAAGATACTTGTGATAGATAAAATATATTTAAAAAATGGTCTGAGTTTGGAACCTGGGTGTATTTTATGACTGTGGTTACTAATGTTATTAGTGTGGTAATTAGTAATATAGGTAAACAGCACTACCAAATAAAGTGAATGAAAAAGTGCTTGAGCCTCTAATCTGTTTACTTTCTAAGTGAGATAAGGGGGTTTGTGAGCCTCTCAAACAATCCATATTTGGTGAAACTGAAATCTGGAAAAAGATAGATTTGCAGGATAAGGAGCACGTGCCTGGATACTCCTAGAACAATCAAAGAGATTAATAGAGCTGAATGAACCATTTATTTCAATTATTTTTAATCATAATTTCATGTACATGCATTATTCAAACCCCTAACATGGCTTATCGGATTTCCAGCAGCCCTCAGTGTTTCAGCAGTAACGTACTAAGACCTTTATTAATTCTTTGGACACATTTTGTGTGCAGGTGTTATACACATGGAAATGAAATTTACCAAATGCCATAGGTGCCTAGTTGACAAGACATAAATAAGTTATTCACATGCAACATCTCTCAGTCTGTTTTGTATCACACCATAGGCTTTTGAAGTTTGTTTTCTTAGAGCTACTTACAGTACTGTTGCCAAGAAATCACTTAATGAAAGCAGTCTTCGTGGAAGCTGTATTACCCAACCACCCAGGTGCTCTGCTCTTAAGTTCCCTATTTAAAGTCTTTAAAGGCTGCCTGTTAGGCTGACCTCACCATAACGGGGTTACTACTTATAATTGACACACTCAATTAGGGCAATCACTTCTGCTGACTGCAGAGCTGGGGTATAGTCAGCCTGGAGGGATTTACAGCATTTTAGTGTTTAAGTACATTTCAGAAAGAGAACATTGAGGTTTGTTTGTGGTAAATATGAATCACAGGGAGATTTCCAGATTGCTCCCTGACAAGGTGTAAAAGACATGCTGAATTTCAGATGGTCCCTTCCATGCTGTTACTGTAAAGTCAGTAAAATGAATGGTAAATATAGAGAGACAGGCAGAACTTCTAGGTTTGGGTATATATTGTCTCAGACAACCTTAACACTTCACACCACTAATTGTCACCAGCCATATTGAAATTATCTTTGCCATGTATTTGACTGGCATCTGGAAAATAACACCTTTCCAAGTGTTAATCTTTTATTGCTGACTCCAAACACACAACTGCTTCGCTAAAGAGCAACTGGCATTCGTGGTGACACCACAATTGGTACAGTTACAAAACCACATCAGCTGGCAGGAAGCCATGGGTTCATGAAGTACCAGAGATTTCCTCCCAGGACCTCCTCAGGATTCCTCCAGCCTAAACATCATCTCTGCTGAATGCTCACACATTTATTTATGTAAAATAAATGCAATGAAGGATGAGAGAAACATTGATTCTGAAGCTCTGCAATTGAAAATAGACATGCTGAGGCACCTTGGATAACACTGCTGTCTGGGCTGTAGGCCAAAAAAAAATTGGACAAGTTCCATTTTAATGAGGTGTTGGAGTTCTCACCTTTCTGCTTATAGAACCACAGAATCATTAAGGTTGGAAAAGACCCCTAAGACCATCAATTCCAACTGTTAACATAGCACTTCCACGTTCACTCCGAAACCATAACTCCAAGTGCCACATCCACACACCTTTTGGACACCTCCAGGGACAGTGAATCCAAGACTTCCCTGGGCAGTGTGTTCTAGTGTCTGACAACTCCTTTGGTGAAGAAATTTTTCCTAATATCCAATCTAAACCTCCCCTGGTGCAACTCAAGGCCATTTCCTCTCATCATGTCACTGGTTACTAGGGAGAAGAGACCAACCCCCACCTGGCTACAACCTTCTTTCTGGGAGTTATAGAGCATGATGAGGTCTCCCTGAGTCCCCTTTTCCCCAGGCTAAACATCCCCAGCTCCCTCAGCTGCTCCTCACAGGACTTGTGCTCTGGGCCCTTCACCAGCTTTGTTGCCCTTTTTGGACACACTGATCGGGGTCAGCTCCTTATAACCACAGACAGATGGTTTTGTTGCTTACATCAGGGTTGGTGAAATTCTAAGTGTGTGAAAACTCCACTTGTAGCCACTGCAGCCTAAAGTTCAAACAGGAACATGTATCCATGGCCCAGACAATATCCAGGTGCATGTGATTAAAAGGCATGAAAGGCAGATAGATGCCCAGCTGCACAGAGCAACCAATGACCCATCATCTCTTATTTCCTTGAAGATAGTCTGTTTAGAACACATAACAAACCCAATTTGAGTGACCTGAGAGAATTATTTTATTTTTCATGTTATGTATATTCCCATTTCCCTACATGCTGTGGGTGCCTTTTCCCTCTTGATGCACTGAGCATCCTTTGCCCTGGCCTCATGGGGAGATGCTTATCCATCACCTGGAGAGTGACCCTGGGGCCAATTGTGCTCTCAGGAAACTGCCAGGCACCAACTCAGTTCCTCTCCAAGAATGCTGATGATCCTAGATGAAACCCTAGCACATGTTTTGGAGAAGCTGTCCACAGATCATACTGGAAACTGCTGTATGGCCAGGAGGAGAATAAATTGTGCACTGCTGCCTACACCTGCACTGCAGCTGAGACACAGTAAGGAGGTACAAGGCCACCCTGTGGAGGTGGAAAGAAGAATGGACAGAAATTCCCCTACTGTTTTGCTAGCAGCTCTCTTTCAGTGTTTCACTGTTCAGCACCTTCTCAACAAAATGTGATCCATGACCTGTCCACACCAGAGCTGCCCAAGGCATTTCCTCCTCTTCCTGGCAAACCAGCAGGCAGGATCTGGCAACTGCCTGCTCTGCCATCACTGACAGCTACCAAAGACTACCTGAAAGGGCAGGGCTTAAAGAGAATGCACAGCAAACCTTGAGGAGTTACTAAAACTTCTACAAAATTTTGGAATTGAAATTGTGTGACGGTTTTCTCCATATGGCATTAGAGGAGAAGCTCATCTGAGCAGAAGGTCTGTGAGCTTGCTCTTCTGCTGCAGCACTTCCTTGCAATAAAATAGAATTGAATCACATAAAAAATGACAGGATTTTTCCCAATTCACTATGCAAGCCCTGTGAAACCAGAGGTGAGTGGAACAGTGGGACTTACTCAATCTGCTGGGTGGTATCTTGCTCACCCTGTTAGTGGCAGCAGCTGAACTCCTGGGCACGGCTTGTGGGAAGTGTTTCTAGGACAGTAGGAAATGGTTTCAGGAGCATTCAGGAATTTTCTAAATGTGTGGCTCAGATGGTTTTGCTGTCAGAAGGCTCAGTTCCTGGCTGCACAAGCACATTTCTAGCATATCAGAGGAGGCTGTGATGGTGTGCTCCCCTCCACTGCTTCAGCCCTAACTACCAGTGAGGCTCTGATGGCAGCTTTCTCTGGATTTTGGGATGGGGTGGCAGCATGGTAGCCAAGGGCTGTCTGGAGTGGTGGGCTGCATTCCAGGACATCCCCTTGAGGAGGGTCACCTCTCAAGATTACTCCTTGGATCTGAGAGATTCCTCACTGCAACAGAACCTTGGTAAGTGGTTAATAGCACACTGAACTTTGAGATCTTACTAAGTGATATAAAGGATTGATTGTGCAAATATAATCTCTCAGACATAAACCCCTGAACAAGTCTGGGACTAGGATTGGATTCAGCCACACCTACACTTCAGCCACACCTACACTACATTTTTTTGGGAAGGGGTTTAGAGCACAAGGGGATTCTTTCTGAACCTTATGGCTCAACGACAGGGTCTCTGGCAGTTTTGTCTAACCTTGTCCTCTATGCAGTAAATAAACAATCTTGCCATTGAATCTTGTTAAACCACTGTTGCATTTACCATTGAACTTTGTTAAATCACTGTTTTATATCAATAAAGTATATTGTTGCTTCTCTTTTGTATATTGTTGCTTCTCTCTTAAAAGTGCAGTTGCTTCCATCCATGACAGATGGTTTCAGGGCCACAGGGGCGATGACGGGCTGAACAGACAGAATGCTGTTTTATTAGACATCGTTTTCTGAGAAGAAACAGAAAAATGTTGAAGGATCCAGTCAAATCAATTTTGCTAGGTTTCCAGCATCTGTGTACAATACACAGCTGGACAGAACTTTGCTGTCAACTTACAGGCTGTCATTGACAAGAAAAAACCCAGCACACCGTCAGACCTAAAGCTACACTCCTTGAATACTTAATGCACTCAGCAACTGTCTAGCCCTCTCTGAAAGACTCTGGCCAATTCTTGTAGTTTTAAAATCCAATTTAATCTTACATTGTTTTTTTCCCCCCCTTTTTCTGTTGTATGTGATGACTGAAACATGGCAGGAGGAAATGGATGTCAGTTCAGAGGCTGTTTGGTTGCAGACAGCATCCTGTGTGGGGAGAATCATGGAACCATTGGAAGGTTTGGGTTGGAAGGGACCTGAAATGTTACCTCATTCCAACTCCCCTGCCATGGGCAGGGACACTGTCCACTTGACCAGGCTGCTCAAAGCCCTTCCAACCTGGCCCTGATCATATCCAGGGACAAGGCATCTCTGGGCAACCTGTTCCAGGGCCTTGCACCCCCTCAGTAAAGAGCGACATGGCAGGGATACATTATTTTCTACATTGTTGATTCCTCCAGACAGAATGTTTCTTGAAGCTATTATGACAATAAGCAAAAGTCCCCAGGACTAAATGTGGTTGTCAAGAAAAATTGATCAAAAAAAAGGCATTGAGCAATGCAGTGTAACCACCTTGTGCCAAGGTATGAAGGGAGACATATATTTGGAAATTAAGTCTGGAGCCCGGAGTGGGTCAGGGCAGCCTAACCATTTGTGGTCTTGACTTCTTTAAATTTCTGTTTTCTTCCAGATGGAAATTTTGAGAAAGGTGAGATGATGTTTTGGGAGGAGAGATCCCATTGAGGTTAGGCCTGGAGATGCATCTCACATAACATCAACCCTCTCACAGTCAGACATCAGATGTGAGGCTCTAGGAAGTCCTTGGAATCTTAGGATGGTTCCCAGGATGGCTGAGTGCTGTTGGCTTCTGTAGGACTGTAGACCTGGCTGAGATGGGAGGCCTAAATCTGAGATGGACAAAGTGAGGTGTGTGAATCCTGGAGTTATAATTACCCTGCACAAAGTCACTAAATGGATGCATGGAAGAAGGGGGAAGCTGCTGCCCATGCATGGAAGATCTTCAGCCTGAAATACCAAAGGATTAGGCAGTTTTGTAACAGTTTTTATGCATAAAAGATTAGGCTTGTTTGTAACAAGCTATCAGAGACCTTGTCTGAGCACAGCTTGAGGATGGGTATTTTGAGTTCTTTTGGGGTGTGCCATCATGCACCAGGACTGCCTTCCTGGCAAGCAAATGGCTTTGCAGAAGCTGGGCCTGAGATTCCAATCCCAGGTCAGGAAGGCTCAGTAAGGTCAGTTAAACAGCTTGAGGACTGACTGGGCAGGGATGCAAGCAGCAGGCCAGCCTGATGGGAAAGCATGAGCCAAGCTGCATACAGCAGTCAGCTTGGCTTTCTTGCCAGTGAGACCGTGCCTGAAGGAGCAGGTGAGTTTTGACTGGAAATCTTGCGAAACAGGGTTAGAGCAGCTGAAAGAAGGCACCTCTTTAGAGTCTGACAGTTTTCTTATCTCTGAAAGACCTTCCTTCAACTACTCCTAAATATAGCTAGGTGGCAGTGACAGGCACTAAAGCTCTGAATTTGGGCAGGCTTCAAGCTTCCCTGCCACCCTTCCTAATCCCTGGCCCGGGTGGCTTTCCTCTGGTTTGACTGCAGCTCCAAGAACACAACATATGCGTATTTATTGGTGAGAAAGACAGGAGGAGAGTGACAGACAGAGGGAATAGAGACTATCCAAGGATGGATCAAGTTGTAGTTGTCATCTCTGTCACCTGCTGGCACCAGTCTGAGCTGGTGGAAACAGGGCTCCCTTGGGTGATGGCTCTGCTTAGCCATGCCTCACTATGAACAGTTTTTGGGTTCCTCATCTGGGCAGCTTGGTGCTCATGGCTGTACCTCCAGGGCAGGCGTCACCATCCCCCTGCTGCTGTCACACACAGCGAGTGTGCCCTGGACACGGGAGGAGGCTGTGTGTCTGCCTGAGATGGGAACCAACCCACTGGGATGTCGTGATCAGATCCTGCTGAACAGTGGCCTGCCTTTTCCTCCATTTCAATATTTGCTTCTGTCAAGAAAAGGAAGATTTTTATCATAATGAACAAACACAGCAAAAAGCCTCCTATTCATTCTCCTAAAGAGTTTTCTTTTACTGTGGAACATCACAGAGATGCTCCTTCCTCTGGTGGTCCCTTTCCAGAGGCTCATCAATTTGTCTTTTGTACTTGGTGGAGTTTCTGTCAAGTTTGGCATGGGAGTCACGTCTCAAGACAGGTTTGCTGGCATGGGAGATCTAGTATGTTGTTGGAAGAACTGGCAAGAGGCTGAAATGCCTTCATCAATAATGTCTTTCACGTGAAGTAGCTTCCTGCTCTCTAGAGTTGTAGGCTCAAGTCAAGCAAAATCAGTCACTTGTTGTTCATCTATTTTTATTTCCTCCATGTGGTTTGCTACAGTCTTTCTTTACCCAGATGGTCAAATAAATTGCTGTCACTAAACAGGAGTCTCTGAACGGTGATTCCTAAACTCTTCCTGTTCTCTAACTGTTTAATGAGAAAATGTTTCACTCTCTTTATATTCTGCCCATTTGCTGTAGCTGTTTTTCAGTTTCTCCACTGGAACCCAGAGGATCTGTAGGTATTTTTGTTTGTTTCTCCAGCCTTCAAGCTGCATGATTAGACTGCCCAGAAAGCTCTTCATTGTCTGTATTTAAAAACTGTAACAAACGTTGATGTACTTGTTTACAGGGAGCTTCTCTGAGGATCCAGCCGTGTCACTGAGGTATCTTGACAAGGTTCAGAGCACATCAGCCAGAAGATGTTTGGATTGGCACTGTACAATCTTTTGGTTTCTTATTTTGTTAGTAACATTTTATATCTAGCTTTAGTAGCATTATATCTTCCAAGAGTTTTCCTGTGCTAGGCAATGTTAGATGTTGACATTGGCATGTTTTTTGGTTTGGGAAAGCAAACCTTGCTGCCATTGATACAAAGCTCTCCTTGTCTGGGCTGGGCCATCAGGGCAGGCAGGAGGCAGAGCCCAGGGCCAGCGTGGGCTGGGGGCTGTGAGTGAGCCCCAGCCTGGGAGAGCCCCTCACTGCCTTCACTGTCTGCTCAGGCTGGCTTGAGCTGCTTTTCTGTGAGCATGGAGAGAGTGGGAGTTCAGTGCTGGGAGAAAGCCAAAATATTGAAGCAGATCCTTGAAGGTGCCAGCCAGGATCTCTGTGTAAAGAAGCTGCTACGATGGGGCTTATTTTAGTGGTGTGACAGAAATGGAGCTCTGCTCTTTTTTCAACAGTCTGGATTTCTCCAGATGAATTCACAATTCATATAGTGAGTGTTTCCTCCTAACAGAAACGAAGAGGGCTCTGACAGTTCTCTGGTCATTCCAACATGACTTTTCTGTGAATGAAATTTCCTTAAAAAAAAAGCTGATTTTATTTATTTTAACATAATATCTAAAACATTGCAAGCAGTTTAAATGTCACAGAAAACATAAGAAAAATCATCAATGCTGATGAACCTTAAATGCTGCAGAGTAATAAAAACATTTAAAATCTCTTTTTGTGTGTGTGTGAAATGAATTTCCCTGTTCTTTGGCCAGTGCCAAAGCTGTGTGGCCTGGGAACATGGCACAAATCCATGCTGAGCAAAGGCACATCCAAGGATTTCCAAAAGTTTTCCAAACTTTCTCTTTGTATGTACTTGTGCTGATAGGAAGAGAAAATTTGATGAATGAGTTGGGCTGGAACTGGGAGTGGGGCTCAGGCTTCAGGGGCTCACTATGGAGGGGATGGTCCTGCAGCTGCAGGACTTTGTCCAGAGCACCTCTGGGGAGGGGCTCACCAAGGCAAGGCTGTGGGTCCTTCATCTTGTCAGACTCCTCTCTGACTGGTTGGCTGCTGTGATGTTGGGTCTCAACCAAAACCTGCTAATGAGTTGCAAATATTGATCCTGTTTGCCTTTGAGAAAGACACAGGTGCCAAGTTACATGTTTATGGGCAACAGAAATGATCTGGAGCAGCTTTGGTCTGAGGTTTCAAAACTGCAGTTTAGTGATTAGCTAACCAAGCACAGGAATGTTAATTAACTGTCTGTATACTCTCTAGGCAAATACGAAGTATTTGGAACTGTACATTAGGCTCACAATTGTTTCCAAGGTATGAAATTACATGTTAAACTACTGAAAAAAAATCTCTGTGGGGTTAGATGATACTCACCTAGAAGAGAGTCTGGATCTGGGAGTTGGCAAAGCCAGGGTCTAGGGAGAGGGTGAGCTTTTTGGTGAATACCATCTGTCATGAAAACCTGTCTGATATGTAGCAAGGACAATATTGAATGCTCATGGTCCTGAAGACATTTTTTCTGTCATCTTCCTTTTCTTGCTCCAAACCCAATTTGTGCAGGCTTTGGACAATTTGTAAGGATTTATTATTGCTATTAATTTATATTGTTCCCTTATACATTTTCTTGAGTTGCTCTAGAGGTGTGAAGGGCACTCTTGTAAAAGAAAAAGAAGAGATTCCTTCTCTGAAGAGCTTTCAGCAGAAGGTAAACCGCAATCAGCAGTGCAGAGAAAAAAAAAATCTCAGAGAAGGAAGGGGAGGGCTGTGTTAGTAAATTGCCAGCTGAAGAGCATGCAGAAAGGCAAGCTGGCAGGTGAGGTACAGTGTCCTCTGGGTCAGAACGGGAAGGTGACATCCCAGTGTATCCATCAAGCCCTGCAGTCTTAGGCAGACATCCATGTGGTGCTGTAAACAGTCCACATTATTTCCTCCTCTGGAAGGATCACACCCCACACAGCAAAAGATCAGCTCTAGGCCTTAGAATCCTTGGTGGCTTCTTTCCCCCTTCTACCCTGCACCCGATTCACAGAGACACATGGACAATTTTCCTGTTGTTTGGCTGTTCCCACAATGACCATGAGGCAAGTCTTGGGTAAAATGCACCTTTCAATGTGGGGATGCCATTGTAGCAGCAAGAGACAGCAGGGCAGTCTCGAGTAGAAACCAATTCAGTACCAAACTCTAACAGGAAGGGGGGAAATCTCCATCCCACCATCTCAAACCAAACCCCAGTTTCATCAGGATTCTTCAAAGCTCAGTCACTAGTTCCTCAAAGGCAGCAATAATTCAGAATGACATAATAGATAAAGGAGACACTGATACAGGTTTGCTCAGAAAGAAACTCATTTGTAAAAAGGGGGGCAGCTTAGACAAAGGGGAAGCAAGTCAGGTCAGATTGCATCTGCACAACTACATCTGCAGCTCTAGAAAAGCTCACATAAAGGCTTCCACCCCCCCCACACCCTAAACAAATGATATTTGTCCATACTTCCCTCTCATTTTGGTCCATTGGCCAGGTCAGCAGTGGGAACACAGGAGACCCTGTGTGTACCCTTGGTGCTGGGTTGCTCAGGGACCAGTGCCACTGCTGCTGGCCCTGCTGGGGCTGTGGGGCTGAGGGTCCTGCCAAGGCTCCCTCACCTCCAAGAGACCCTGGCAGTGTTGACTTCCCAGTGCAGGTTCTGCCTGTGTTTGGTATCTGGCACTGAGACACCTCCTCGGTGCTGAAATAATAATGATGGATTTCTGCTCTGGAGCGATAGCTCGTGTTGTGCAGCTGGGTTAATGTGTGTCAGCTGTCATCATCCCTGTCAGCTACTGCTGTCACTGAGCTGCAGATAAGTAAATCTGTGATGATGCATATCCCAGAGAGAGCAGGGATTAAATATTTCATTGCCTCAGACACTGAAACATCTCCTAACTTGGTGTCCTTTTCTGGAGGTCACATCCTCTCGAATCGCCGGGCCCTGGGGGAGGGCAGAGGCCGCCTGGGTTTCAGCGGCCGCAGGGCCGGGCATTGCTGGCAGCGAGGTCCCTGCAGCCAGGGCGAGCCAAGCTGCTGTGCCAGTCTTGGCACATTTAAAAATAAGCAGAAACTCAAGGAAAAAGAAAGCACTCCTTTTCTTCCAATGGGCCTGATAAGGCAGTTGAGCCTGAGTTGTACAGAGCAGGGACAAGCGGCCTAGTGCCCAGCTTGGGCTGTCTCTGGGACACACTGCTGAGCACCCAGCACCAAGGACTGAGTACCTGCCATGTGTGGGGGCTCACTCCACGTGGGCAGCACTATGGAAAACATCAGCTGTGGCTGTAGTTAGGTGAATGTGTTTGTTTCGTGGTGTTCCCAAAGTGATGGGTCACTGAACCCTGGAGATGGGCTTGGTGGTCATTCCTACAGCCCTTACGTCACTGTGTGTCCTTCCTCTTTCTTCTCTGCAGTGATATGCAAACCTCTTTACTAGCAAAGTCTCATATTATCAAATACTAAAAAAAGCTAAAATTCAGATTTCTTCTCTTTCCTGGACTTTTATGGTGTTACCCATAGGAACTTTATATTGAAGGAATTTTCATTGCAAAATACCAATTTGTTGAGACTGAAATTTTCTCGGATGCTTCTTCTTTTTTAACACATGAAAGGAGCTATTCTAGGGGGATGTGGAAAATGAAAGAAAATGCTCTGATAAACAAAATCTTGGATACTTTTAGACTAACTACCTACAGAAACAAATAAAAATGAAAATGTGTCCTTTTTTTGTACCACACTGGAAGAGACAGAAGACCCATCCTGTTAGTGCTGCTCAGGGAATAAAGTCCTTGTTTTCCAGAAAGACTTAATGAACCGTAAACATTCAAAAACCAGGAAGACATATAAACATGAGTTGTGAAAAGCCTGATTTCTTTCTTATTTCCTGAGTGCTAGTGGTTTTCTTTGCAATTATAAGGCACAGAAGGGTGATTTTTGTTTGTTTTTGTTTGCATCTTTTTTTTTTTTAATTGAAAGCTGAGATTGAAGTACAACAATGGGATTCAGAACTGGAACTTGGAAAACAGAAAACATGAGTAGTTGTGACACTTCCAAAGCTGTAGGTAATTCTACAGGCATTTCATCTTCATCCCTTCCTTGTCTTCATCTGAACTAATCACCTTCCTTTGCTGTGCTCTTTATCTGGACTACAGATAGACTGAATCCTCCATATGGCTGTGTTCCCCTGTGGGTCTGTGGTTGCACTGACTCTGGGATCAGTAGCTGGACCTCAGCAGAAAACAAACAGAGATTTTGCAGATGGATCTTTCTGCTTCCCTGTTATGTAAGGTCTCCAAATCAGTATTCATCTGTGCACTGCGAAATAGCAGCACTTCTGCTTCTTTTTGATTTTTTTTCATGCGGGAAAAGTATAGTTTGTGCTGGCTTCTTACATAAAAATAGCAAATTTTATGAGATGCATTTCCCTCAGGCCCCACAGAGTAGAATTTGTTCTGTAATAAGAGACCAATGTGTTTTAATTGCTTGTTGTAGACTATTACCTGTTAAATTTTTCTGACAGTGTGACACCAGCAAAAAAACTTCTTTTCTGTTTTGCTTCCTTCTACTTTAGAACTGTCAAACAACTTCAACATCTAAGGATAAAACATGACAGATGACTCAAATATGTGACAGGTCATAAAATATTGATTCTTCATGTTACCTGCTCATGAAACACATGCCACCATGGGTGAATCTTCCTTACTTTGGATTCCTGACTTTTAATTGTTATAATTCCAGTTTAGGTTGAAGTCTAGAATTAGGAAGTAATGCGTTTGGTCCCAGGAAATACTAAAGCCTATAAATAAGGAATCAGTTCTACTTTACTTTAACTGGTATTTTTTATCTAGACTCCCAGCCACGTTTTATGTTAAAATCTTCATCTGATGGAAACTCTTTTGGACCTTTCTGGTTCTTTTTTGACTCAGTAGAACCAAGCCAATTCCTAAGATCATATTATAATGAGAAGCATCAAGGATCAATCAAGGACTTCCCATTGTGATTTTCTTCCCCAAGAGAAGAACCTTCTTTTGATCATGTGTGAAATGAATAATATTTATTAGATTTTTTTTCCAGGATTTTGGCATTTTTCTGGTTAAGCTTATAAGTTTTAGTCTTTTTATGTAATTTTCAACCAGCAACAGCTCAGTGTGGGCTTCCTTGTCTGGTCCTACTGGGTCCTTTCTGTCAAATGAAGACAGTATTTTTTTGGCTAGAGATTTCTATGTAAGATCTTCTGGCAGGAAGTAGGGGATGCTGCCCCACCTTTCAAGGACACTGAACCTACCTTTCAAGCAAAATCTGGAAAACGATGTTCAAAACTAGATTTGTAATCTCTTGAGTAGGGGTTGTGTCTGGTACAAATTCCACAGAATTTGTACCAGACACAACCCAATTACCCAATAACCCAGTCAATTACTCCCAGGGCAGATCCAACCTTAGGAGTCCTGAGAATCACAGGACAACACTTGTCAGCAAAAATAGTGCCCCTTTTCTGAGGGAGGGTGGCTGACATGGCCAGGGCTGACAGCAGGAGCAGCTGGGTTCCTCCCAGGCACTGTTTGCCACACTTGGAGGATTTGGATGGTGTAGCCAGACCCTGAGAGTATCACTCTGGTAACCAAATCACCAGAACTGGCACTTTAATACTTCACTCAGTAATTAAAGTGAGGTGAGAAAATCCAGCCCTTGTATCACAGCAGCCCCATTGGGGCTGGATGATAAAAAGTGTCATGAAAGTACAGAACAAGCATTTAGTGAACACTAGTTGATGTAGCACCTGTGTGCTTGGAAGGTTATCTGTATTCCACTTCTATAAGCCAGACTTCTGAAAGAGTTGAACCATGAATCTGAAAAAACTAAAAACATTCTCATAGAATTTAGAAAACTTTATTTAGATAAGCTGCAATAAAAACAAATGCAAAACTTGTTGGAAAAACATATTGTTAGAGTGGTGATTAGTGGCTCACTGTCCAGCTAAAGGACTGTATTTATTAGAGTTTCATGGGAATCTGTCTTAGGTCTGATGTGATTAAAATACTTTCACTAGCCACTTAGATAGTGGAATAGAGGATCTCCAAAGGAATAGAGGATTTCCTCCTCCATTTGTGGGTCACAGTAATTCAGGAGGGTCTCCAAGTGTGTTGTAGGTCAGAACAGAATTCAACATTTATAATGAGTCAGAGAAATGATCTGAAAAACAGGAGACAATTCAATGGCAATACATGCATGGGCAAAGGAGAGAGTTGTACAGGATAAAAGTTCAGGACCACATGACTCCACAAGGCCCTTCTGCTGTGAAAAATAGACAAATGCCCTACCATTTTGAAGAAACAGAAAAAATTATCTGCAAGATGCACAAAGTGAGTCTACCAGGCTGCTCAGCAAGGCCTCAGCTGCATGGTTGGCTTTTTGGCAATGGACTGTAAAGGAGAAGTGTACCCACCTGGTGAGTACAAGAGTGGAACAACAAGAGTGTCAGAAATCTTGGAATTCTTAATGTAAGAGAAAACATGGGCAATTGATCTGTGTAATCTAGAGGAAAGGAGACTTAGTGGACATAACACTCTTAGCTATGAAAAAAAGCTGCTGGAAAAGGAAGGGAATAAATAATGGGAATGTGACAAGTAATGGAGTTAAGAGAACAGCCAGAGAAATTTCAGAGACATTAGGAAAACCCTGTCCAAGACAAAATCCCTTGGCCTGGGGAGCAGCTGCTGAGAGAGGAGTTGGAGCTGCTAATGCACTGAGGTCCTGCAGTGCTCCCCCCCCAAAATGCCCCCACTCCCTGCAGCCAGGCAGAGCTAGGGGCACATAACAACCTGCATTGCACCCACTGACATTCATCAGGGGGACAGGGAAAGAAACATGTGCCATCTCCACCTTACACCCTTGGCCCCACGGGAGTGACACAGCCCTGTGAGGATGTTGGGCTACAGGGGCAGTTCCTAAGGCAGGGCTCAGCTGACAGTGGTATCTTGCTGTTCCCCCTTGCTCCAGCTGGAGGGACTAAATTACTTAGGAACATCATGTTTTCTCCCCAGGTGACTTACACAGAGGGCATTTCCACTGATCAGGGAAGAACGATTCCCCAGCCCATATTTCTGTGCCAACTGTACTGTCTATTTTTAACAGCAAGCTGCCATTAGCATTTGTTTGCTAAAAATAAACACATTTCAAATGCAATTCATTACCTAGTGCATTAGAGTAAAGGCAATTTATTCTTCAGTCAAGAAGAAATATTTTTAAGAGATAAATTGGTTCATGCAAATATCTGTGACTTGCACTCAGTGCACGTGGTACCAGCAGAGACAGTGCTCTGATTTCAGTCAATTGATGGGATACATCACAAAATTCAGGAAGCTGCTGAGGAGCTCAGTGCAACATCCTATTTATCTTAATTAAAAACATGATGACAATTATGTAAGAGAAAACCTAAAGAGAGATGTGGGATGGTAGACACAGTTCTCCCTTTGAACTGCAGCGAAACAGAAGTGTAACAAATGGGCAGAAAAGGTTCTTGAGGAGGGGGTGTTCTTTATTATATTGATGGTAATGGCTTCCTAAAACCTAAACATTGCTGCTTCTTGCTCACAGAACAGGGGAGTATTACAAGGGCACAATTCTGAATCAGAAAGTGCCAGGAGATGGATGGTGATCTCTGGTGAACCTGTCCTTCATTAATCCCTTAGTTTCCTTTTTATTAAAAAAAAAAAACAGCTTCCCAAATGTTTTGTGGAAATAAGGTACTTGAAGCAAAACTTGCTGTCTTTTGGCAGGAGGATTTGTAGGGCATGTAGTGAATTCCTATTCTGAAGGTTCACAAGTAGGAACTGAACCTGAGTCTCACATGCCCCTGTCTCCTTCAGAACAAAAATAATGTACCATAAATAAATAACAAACCATAAAAAGAAAAAATCGACTCAGACTCCTCAGGATATACGGGGGGAAAGCAAAGCTTTCATATCCAGCCACTGCTAATGCAGCAGGTCCTGCAAAATCGGCAGAGTCTGATTTTCCCCACTAGAGGGGACTGCGGTATCTCGAGTTACCTGCGCACTCTCAGCTGTTCTGGTAACTTCAAAATATGTGGAATTACTAAGAAAATTAATTACTGATACTTGTAATATTATTCAAAACAGTGTAAAATTGGCATATGGTGGAAACCCTTATTAAATGTACAAAATGAAAAAAATAATAACCTGGATTTAGGTTCCTTCATTAAACAGTATTTTGAAGTTGCCAGATTTAAAAAAAAATATTAAAGTCTTCTAGTTTAGCTGAAAAATGTGGGGCGTTTTTCTATACTGTTTTGCAATGTACATATGAAATACTTGAAATCAAAATACAGTCTAACATCAGAAACCTAATCTATAAAATGCTCCCGATGATTCACAGTAACTTGTGTTAAATCTGCAAACACCAACACCTTGCTGTCCCAAAAACATTTTGGTGGCAGATCCTTAGCTAATTGCAAACACTTGAAACAAAATGCAGAGAGAGAGAGAGAGATAAGAGCCCACGTGTGCTTCCCACCTTGGATGTGCTGCTGGGGGATGCCACAGCAGGTGGCACAAAGAAGGCTCTGAACATGGGAGAAAACAAGTTCTGACTTCTCATGGTCTCTTATCCCTACAGTTCTGGCAATTAAGCATTTCCAGGTGCCTTTTTCACCAGAAACATCCATCAAAGTAGCACAAGTTAAAGCACATTTGCAGTTGTTGAGGTTTTGAATTCCAGGATAGAGAATAACAGAATCATAGAATTGTTGAGATTGGAAAAGGTTTAAGATCAGTATTTCAACATTTAACCCATCATCACCACGGTCACCACTAAACCATGTCCCTTAGTGCCACATTCACACAACTTTTGAACACCTTCAGAGAGTTTCTCACAGGGGCACTTTCAGAGACAGTGTTTCTATCATTGCCCTGGGCAGCCTGCTCCAATTCCTGACCATTCATTCAATGAAGAAATTTTTCCTAGTATCTAATCTGAACCTCCTCTGGTGCAACTTCAGGACATTTCCTCTTGTCCTGTCACTCCTCTCAGGCAGTTGTAGAGAGTGATGAGGTCACCCCCAAGCCTCTTCTTCTCCAAGCTAAACAACCCCAGCTCCCTCAGCTGTTCTTTGCAAAAATTGTGTGCAGTGTGCAAGCACTGGTGCCTACTGCCAAGGGCCAAGACTTGGGTTTGAAGCTGATTGTTCCTGCCAATAGATTTTGTTTTACAGAGCTTTATTTGCATCAGTTCTTACTAAGGGAGATATCTCCCTCATCCTGTGATTTATCCATATGTGGGTTGTGCTGCAACTTCTCCCTTGCCAGTGGTGATGCTGTGGGAGGGGACTTATTTGCACCTTGCTCCCCACTGCATCTCTTTGGCAAAATCAACCCCTTGTTTATTACTGGTCTTTTGCTGCAAATCATTAAACCAAAAATCATATCTTCTATCTGCCAGTTGCCAGCAGTTTTCTTGTCTTGGTGTCAGAGACTCAGAAAACTGCGGCGGTCAGCAGGCACCTCTGGGGTAGCTGCTCCAGTCCCCTGTTCAGAGGGTCAGCTAGAGCAGGTCACTCAGGGTCCTGTCCAGTCAGGTCCAACGATGGAGATTCTGGCACCTCTCTGGCAGCCTGCTCCAGTGTTTGACAATGCTTTCTGTAAAAAAAGTGTGTTTTTTTAAGTTTAAATGCAATTTCCTGCTTGTCAATTAGTGTCTGTTGTGTCTTATGCAGTTCCCAGGCACCACCAAGTAGAGTCTGGTTCTGCCCTCTTTACTGGGCCCCCATCAGGTGTTTGTACACACTCACAAGGTCCCTGTTGAGCCTTCTCTATTCCAGGCTGAGCAACACCAGCTCTTTAATCCTTTTCTCCCAGGAGAGTTGCTCCAGTCCCTTCATCATTCTGTTGGCTCTTCACTGGACTCTCTGCAGTGTGCCCACATCTCTCTTGCACTCTCTTGCCCAGCACAGGGCACAGCACTGCAGGTGTCACCAGCACTGAATGGAGGATCCTGTGAACCTGCTTTGGCACAAGGGCACATCCTTAGCCCACAGGCAACTTGGTGTCCTCTAGAACCCCAGGTCCTTCCCTATCAAGCTGCTTTCCAGCTGGGTGGCCCCCAGCATATTCTGGTGTGTGGGCTTGTTCCTCTCCAGGTGCAGGACTGGGGTTATCCCAACATCACGTGGCTCCTATCCACCCATTTCTCCAATCTGTTGAGGTCTCTCTGCATAGCAGCATAACCCTCTGCTGCTTCAACACTTCTCCCAAGCTTTTTATCTGCTGTGTCATCCAGATGGACTTTTTGTCACTGCTCACAGCCTTTTAACCTGGCACTTCAGCCACTTTTTGGTTCACCTCACTGTCTAGTTACATAGCCCACACGTCATCACCTTGTTTGTGAAGTTATGGCAAGCACTCAAAATCCTGCTAAAGTCAAGATGAACAATGCCACTCACTGCTTTCCCCGTGACCACTGAGGCAGTCATGTTGATGCACAAGGTTTTCAGGTTTTCTCAGGTGTGATTTCCCCTTTTTCTCAGGTGTGATTTCCCCAGGCTGACTGCTTCTTATCAGCTTCTTGTCCTTTGTCTTTGGAAATGATTTCCAGGACTGTTTACTCTATGACCTACCCAAGGACTGAGGTCACTCTGCCATGTGTGTTGCTCCCCACATCATCCCTCTTGGAGATTGGAGTGACACTTAATGTCTTGTTTGTGGTATGCCCAAACATATTGAAATTATTTAATTACTTTTTAAATTCAGTTGGTGAATACAGAAATGATTTCCATGGTCTCCTTCTTACTGTGGGAATGGCAATCTTTCCAGGTGCCTTCCCCAGCAACAGTTTTCCTTGGTTGCTCCCTCCACTCCAAACTCTTCATTTCCTGCTGTTCTCTTTCCAGGGAGTGTGACCAGGACACCAGCCCAGTGCAGGTGTGTCACTGGGATGGTCCCTCACACACTGGGCTGTTTCCAGAGGACTGAACCTCTGCCACAAGCCCATTCAGCTACTGTGAGGAGGGAGTGCAGTGAGAACTGAGAGTGGCTCAGAGGACAGAGTGGGAAGTATGAAGATCTTTTAAAGCTACCTTTTCCTCTCTCTCTCCTTTCCTAATCGATTCTTCATCCCAAAGAAACTCCTGTGGGATGCTGCTGTCAGAAACTTGTCTCCCTTCCCCCCTTATTTCCATTGCTCCCTTTGCAGGTGACAGGCAATTTTCTCCCATTTATTGAGGCTATCTTTTCCTATAGCCATCACAGGTTTCAATCTCCTCTGTCCTTTTCTGCTTTCTATTCTCTTCTTTTTTATTCTGAGAAGAGAAAAGAAGGGAGCACTGGCATCCTAATTATTTATATGCAAATATTTCCTCTACTTTTGTCCTGATTTTGCAAAACTTATAGTCCTAAACGAGCAGGCAGGAGAGTCCCTTTTATTCCCATCAGGCATTCTTGCAGCTTCATTCCTGGCTAGCAAAGCAGTTTACAAGACCAATGGAAAACAGACATTCTTTTATTCCTGCTGCAAAATTTGTTTAAAAATTATGTATCCTACCCTAAAATGTATATGTGGCCTTAATCCTCCTAATATGTAGGGCTTAATAGGTATAAAAAGCCTGCTATGTACGTCGTCTCAGCACAGAATTTCAATTTCTAGAAAGGCTGAGACTGAATTAAAAAGGAAACACTGTGCATGGCAATGAGCTCATTTTGACAGGCTGAATTAATTTTAAATAATAAGGAAGTAATTTCCATCTCACTAAATGCCTGCATTTTTCTGTAAAAATAAAACACTATAGTCAGAAAGATACTCTTGAGAAGTGTCTCTCATAGAGATAAGCAAACCAGATAGCAATTAAAAAAGTAAATAAATCATAATTACAATAGTAAAAGGTAGTATTAAGTATTAATGCACTTCAAGCCCAGCTACTTTGATTGATTTCTGCTTTATCTCATTAGCTTTATAATCAGAAAAATATAATCATATGAAGATACATAGATTTAAGCACAGACAAATACCTCCAGCAGTTAGACATGGCTGTTCTAAGGATGCAGTCACAACTGCCTGATGCAAAAGAAAAGACCATGAGAGAAAAAGGCATGGGAAGATGTAGAGAAAGAGATCTCTACACCACCATCCCTGGTCCCCACTGCCTGAAAACATAACAGGCTTGCAAATGAAATATTCTGTGGATGGTCACACAGGGAACATGGCTTTCTGTGTTGAAGCATGACCAAAGGTGATGATGCTTTCTGTGAGAATCAAGACATGGTAATACCATCTGGAATTGAGAAGTGATGTTCAACTCTCTCCTCTAGAAGGGGGGATTCACTTCTGTGCTCCAGACTAGTCAGAAGAGTTTTCCCACCACCAGGCTAGGAACACAACAGGGCACATGGCACTGTTGAGGGTTTGCACCAGAGCCTTGGGGTCCACCCTCATTTCTAGGCTGCACTTTGTTTAATGGACTGTGCACAGGTACACCCTGGTAGATCCACAGTGCTCCCCTGCCCTGGGGAGGACTGTAACCACCAGACACCCTCCACATCCCTCCTTGAACAATGAATTATTTTTTGCACAGCATCAGGAGGAGCATCTAGGTCATGGGTGGCTGTGCATTCTCCCCTTCTCTGGCATATTCTCCAGCATATTCTGAGCTAGGGTGTAAGGCCCTTTCCCAGATTCAAGGCAAAAAATACACCTCCTTTTTTAACCAACAGCATGGTGGTGAGAACATCTGCCTAGAAATGGGAGATCCTGGGGCAGCTCTAGTCCTTGCAATAGCTGCTTGACTACAAAGCATTTTCTAAAATGTATCTTTCTTTGTCCTGTAAATGAAACTGGGAGACAGGGAATATAAAAAGCAAGATCAAGGATGACATTGTAGCCTGGTGACAGGGGCACTAAGCTGTGGAAAAGGTGATCTGACTTCCCTTCTCTGCTCCCATTAATATTTAATAGTCATTAAATTAACAGTCAGGGATGTGTAGGATTAACTACAGGTCAACATCCTCATACTTACATCTGAATGAATGAGATAGTGCTAGTATGGATGGAATTAAGCTATTAGCAATGAGCATGGCCAGTATGTCAGTAACAGGCACGAATTTTAATGATTTAAACACTGTCCCTGAAAACCAAAACAATGAAATGGCTGCTCCAATACAGAGACCCACATGAACCCTGCACTAGTGCTGAAACCTCCAGAACAAACACCCAGAGATGTGAAACCCTTTGGCAAAAATCAGCCCTTGCTCTCTGTGGATTTGCTCAAACGACTTGCAAGAGACTGACACTGCTGATGACAGGGAAAACAGCCATAAACAGCTTTTCATGCACTCAATAGCAGTGCTCTCAAAAGAACCTGTGAAGGATGCTGTAACTGATGCACCTGCACTGCCAGGAGAGGAGCTGAGGACCCCTGCACCAAGCCATCAGGCTCATTTTCAGGCTCATTGGCAGGGTTGGTGTGGCTGATGGCTGGAGCCACAGGAGTGTCCTTCTGCTCCCCTCCAGCCTGGCTCTGACACCAAGGCACAGAAGAACCTGATGTCTCTCCTGCAGCTCCTTTTTTGGGTGCAACTTGGGAACACCATTGACTGCAGCTGTTTGTGCAACTTTCCCTCATCTTTTCCATGCTCTTTAAAATGAAAAGCAGTCTAATTTCAAACAACCTTTCCACTTCTGGAGGAACCACAGTGAGGACTCTGATGGACAGCTTGTTCCCTTGTCCCTCAGTGGAGAGAAGGACAAGGGGACAAGCCTGTTCATCTGTTTTGGTTTGAACTTGTTTGCTATCTCCCTGTTTTGGGAAGGCTTCCCACCAGCTGTGGTTTCCCTGTGCAGATGAGCAGAGAGGAGGAGGGCTGTCCTCCACAGAGGGATGCCTTCTGGATTTGACCAGACAGCTCAGATCTCAGGGCTGTTTTCCACAGTTGCTAAGAAACCAAAAACAATCAGCTGCTGAAACAACTGTTTAGTGCATTTTTCTCTCCATTTGTCTCATTCTGGATTACAGCAGCTTTAAGAATTGCTGGGCTTTCCCTGTGCTTCTGATGGTGAGGGCAAGCACAGTGCTGGGGAGGAGAGTTTGGCCTCAGACCTTTTCCAATAGGGCTCCAAGCACAAGGTTGTTTCCATATGTGGCCATCAGGGATTTCCCTCCCTTGAACTGTCTGCAGGGTCTCAGGAACACCTATTCACAGGGGTCATTCCAGAGCCCTTTCAGCTCCCTTTACAACCGCTGTCAGCACATCCACCTGAGTCACCAGTAGCTCCAGCTGTGATTTTAATGAAACCTGTTGTCCAGTTCCTACCTCAGTGTTTCAAACGTCTTCATTTATCCCCTTGCAGGCCTGGCTCTGGCTATCTTCTTGCCCACAGCCATTCACAGGTTGCCTGGGAGAAGGGACAGTGATGATTGCCCTGCAGGATTTTGGAGTGCCATCAGGAAGGAGACCATATGGGTTTCCCTATGGCTGAGAGCCAGATGGCCAGTGAGCCACTGAAGAACAAAACCCCACAGGAGGTTAATACCTGCTGGGAACCAGGAGAAAACTCCCACCCACATTTAGCTGCAATGACAGAAACAAAGGAGAAAATAGACTTGGGGAAAAACATCCTTAGTCAAGGCAGAGGTAGGTTTATAGATCTGCTTTGTGTAGTGTTAGCACAAGGCATTTGTCTCTGGTTGAAGGGGACTGGAAGGCTGCTAAAAAACTTTGGGGAATGACCTTCCCTGCATAAATGACTATGTGAATTTCACTTCCTTATTTCTCTGTCATGTCAGCTCAGCTGCATGGTCACTATTAATAATAGGTCCAACTCTGCAGAGTCTCGTAGTGTCTTGGAAATGTCACCTATCATGGTACACAAATAAAGCTAGAACAACTTCAAAATATTAACTGCTCTGTGTGTTTGCTAATAGTTCTGTGCTGACCGTGAGGGCTGGATTTCTGTTCCCAGCACAGAGCCTGTAAATTCTGCTGCTTCCCTGGCGGGCTGGGGTTGTTTTTATTAAGTGGTTACGTGTCGTGCTTCCCTTATGTGGAACTTTCTGTTCTCTGATGGAGCTTGTGGCTCTTACAGCAAGTTACAGCCTTTTTTCCTGCAGCCTTGGTAGAAACTGGTTGTATCAGCTCATATATTTTGTATCTCCAACAAATAATTCTGTGTGTTGTGCAGGTCAGTAAAACAGAGATCTCTACTGCACAAGAAAGAAGTGACACACTGTTGGGAGCGAGAGGGACCTCGGCCTGGCTTGTGAAGTAAGCATGTTGTGCTGAGCCAACACTCCTGGGAGCTCCTGCTCTGTGGTGGGGCAGCATGATGAGGCATTACTGTGATGGTATAAATACTGTAGTAAGTCCAGGGCTGAGGGGAGTATGAGGGCATGTGAAGGAACAGCTCCACAGTGGCCAGAGGAGCCTGGAGACAGGCATTCCCCAAGAACAGGCAGGTATGAAAACAAAGTTCTCACCTTCCATATGTAAGGTCAGGCCAGAAGTCCATTCAGTCCATACCTTTTTTCTGGCAGTGGGTATGTAGGGCAGGGTAGGGAAAGCCATAGGGAATTTCCTCCATAAATTAAAAATTATGTACCATCCAACAATTTGGAGGGGGAAATTTGGGAGCCCAACGGACATAATTGCATGTAAGGGTCCTGAAAGTCTTTCTGCCATGAATATATCCATTTGCTTTGTGAACCTTTTTAGCACATAAAATCCCAGACAGGCAAGTGAAGTCCAGGTCACCCAGGATGTGGCTGCCTGACAGTCCTGAAGCTGCAGCCCGAGGCACGGTGTCATCCATTAAACCATCTTCCTCTCCTGAGGGTGAATAAGCACTGACCTCACTTCAAACTCCCCAGGAGACAACAATCACCCAGTCAGTCATTAATTTTTCAAGTGGTGTGTGTGGCTTTAGGTTTAGAAGGGAAAAAAGGCTGTTCCCTCAATCTCAACCGCATTGTTTGCAGTGACCTTGTGTGCGCCCTGTTCTGAAGCAGAGAGGGAGATGTTTTGAGAATTGTGGAAACAGGTTGCTGCACCTTCTGGTGCATCATGGATGATGAGGAAAAATAGAAATGAGGATCACTGACTAGCTGAGTAAATGGCCAAATTACCTAATTGGGCTCCTCCAGACAGCTGCTATGCTTAGCAAGAAATATAACTGTATTATTATATGATGGCATGCAATTCATCAAATCCTACCAAAGGAATGTATGTTCTCTATTTTTTTTTATTCTTCAAAGCAAAACACTATTTTTTTCCAATATTTTTATATCAGACAATGCTTAAAAACATATTTTGCTGACGAGTTCACTGTTCCTGAAAAAGGCTGGATTAAATCTTCAGGATGGTCTAATTAGAGAAACAGCTCCTAAACTACCAGGTAGGAAGAGGACACTGTAGGGCCCAGCACATCACCAGGATGAACGACATTCAGCCAATTTGTATGATTTTTTGGTTTTGATTTTCTACCTGAGAATGACATTGGCTATTTATTGCACACATGTGAATCCCCAGGCCAGCAGTGGTGAGTTGCTACTTGGTTTTTAGGTTTTACAAAGCAGTCTGAGCATTACCTGTGCTTTCCCTCACAAGGGCAGCCTATAAATACTGCCTGTTGCCTTTTGTACAACATGCTCATCAAAGGTTATGTGAAGCAGACAGTTTTTGTAGGGCTCAGTAAACTTTACCACTGTCAGTGACAGAGTTGCCTTTAAAGCTGATGAAAAGCTGTGCACTGTTACAAGGTTCTGGACCAAGCTCATGGAGAAACATTTATTATTAGGGGCATATAACCTACAAATTAATTAGATTCTAAGCATATGAATAGAGCATCAAATTATTTTATAATAATTCTTTTACAAGTTATAATTAATTGGTCATAGAATTTACAAGGAATTCAGTTAAGTTATGACTTATGCATATTTTGCAACATTTTTGAAAACCTATTGCAACTGACAATCTTAGCTGCAGGATATTATGTCCATTATGGGTGACTTTGGCAAAATGGATTTAGCCCTTTCAAGCCCTCTAATTTTGGATGCAATTTTTGCAGCATCTTCATCTTAAAATAAAAACAAACAAAACAAAACAACAAACCAAAAAATAACAACAAAAACCCCAACAAAACCCAAAACCCCAAACCACCACCACCACCAAAAAAAACCCCCAAAAAAACCCAATAGAAAACCCACATGAATATCCAGGCTCTAAAAACTTAAACTTTTAAGTCTAATGAAGGGCACCCAAAAATTACTAGCTACCTACAAGTACTCTGGTTTACAGACTTGAATGAATTATCATGTATAGCTTTCTTAAATCATCAGTAACCTTTTTTTGTTTATTGACTTTGATAAGCAATTGACAAGTCTATTTGTTACTCTACAGTGATATACTTAATCACAACTAATTCTTGTTATTTAGAAATCTTTGTGGCATCTCTGATCTTTCTAATCTGTTATGAATGCTGTCTTTAAGGAATATGAAAATGGATGTATTGATTACAAACTGCTTCAGAGGCAGCTCCTGTCAGGCATATAATTTTCTGTAAGTCAGAGAGCTGAAATAGCTGCTTGGATATGGTGAATATTTTTAAGTTTCATACTCAGCCTGAGCACCAGACACAAGGTGGAGGTGAATGAATGTCCTCTGGATGGTGGGTAGTGTGCCCTCTGCTCAAGAGACTCTACTCTGACAGTATCTTGTGGTCTTCATGCCACATTCCTTTATTTTTCCACTGGGGAAGAAAAAAAAAAAATCTGGGTGTAGACATAGCCAGACACTTTCCTTTTCCAAATCTCAATCATAGTTTCCTTTCCAAAGGGATTTTTCCTCAATGTAACTTTAATGTAATGCCTGGTCTATCACAGGCATTCAAAGTACTCTTCATTTATAATAGCAGAATGGAGGCAGGAAAGATGCAGCAGCTGTTCCTCCTCCCCAGAAAGGATGCTTTTGACTCAGGATGGGCTGTAGATCCTGTGCTACAAAAATGAATGGCAGACAAAGACTGGCTCTGGTTTACTTGGAGATAAGTTCAAGCAAGGCTAACTTGGGCAGGGGCAGGGCATTGATTCCTCCTCCAGCTGCCTGTGTTTTGTGCAGAGGACTGCAGAGGAAGAGAGTCACTGCTCATGTCTCATTGAAGGCAACACTTCAACACCAGAGGCAGGAGCTGTTGGTGGGACATCAAGGATGAATTGAAAATAACACAGACAAGACTGATTTACTGAGAAAACCTGTGGAAAACTTGGAAATGGGTATGATTGGAACTTTGCTGTGCTGGCACTCAGGGAAGAGGTTTTGTGCTGCAGGAGGCCTGGAAGAACTCAATGAGGAAAAGGAAATGAGCATCTCAGAAGACAGGAGGAGAAAAGTAGGAAAAGCCATAGAAGTAGTTTTATGGAAACTTCAAGAGGTTGGACCAGAAATCTGACAAAAAGGATGAAGGTGAAACAGTGAAAGGATTTAGTGTGGTTTGGTAAAGAATTGAAGCTAGGAATTGATTTTAGTTGTGACATTTTGAGGGAAGACAAGGAGAGCATCAAGAGGGCCAGAACAGGAAAGGTTGTGAGAACTGAGGACAAAGTGGTCATGGCTCTACTGTGGGAACAAATAGTAATAGATAATTTTGTAGGATGCTCTTGAGGGAATGTCAGCAGGATTAAATGACAGCATCAGTCTGGAGAGAAGAGAGAAGTTGGTGATAATGTTGAAAATAGCACTGGGGGTGTGTGCTGCCTGGATACAGAAGCTAATAGGTTTACCAACTACAGTCAAACAGGGTAGGCATGTGAAGTAAGATAAGGGGCTCAGTTGTAGCTAGAGCTTGGGCAGGGAGCTTGGACCAGATGACCCACTGTGGTCCCTCCCAACATTACCCATTCTGTGATTCTGATATTTAACCCAGTGCAGCCCCCCATACATACATAGTCTTAGAATCACAGAATCATTAAGGTTGGAAAAGACTTCTAAGAGCATTGAGTCCAAGCATTAACCCATTAATCCTGCTCTGTTCAGAGAAGTTGCCTGGGCAGAATTTGAGGATTTGAAATATTTGCTCTGAAAGTTTAGCAGGATGGGGGTGTGCATGTGCAGAACCACCTGGTTACTTGGTCCAGTCTGAAAGGCACAGCAATCCTGTCACACTCAGAGGTCACAGTGTCTGTGATCATGCCTATTTCCAGGATAATCACCCCCTTTCTCTGCTGTGGCCCTTTCCCACACAGCTGGGCAGAAGCAAGTTTTACAAACTGAAGGGAATGTGTGCTGGATATTGAACATACAGAGTGTACATATCTATGCACATCTGTCTCCACAAGGGACCATCTGTCCCACTGTTTTTTGGATGGTTTGGTGTATCATGGCCTTGAGTCAGGCACCTGAAGTCTCTCCTACAGGGATTATGTGGTATTCAGCCAGAGGTGAGCATGTTCCCCGCAGAGATATGCTATTGATAGGAAGATGTAATGACTTAGATGAAATCATTACTCATCCTTCCAGTAAGTTGTGTCCTGATTTAGTATTATATTCCATTTGTAGATCATATTGTCTCTGGTGAGTCTGCTTTACAACAGCAGTGCAAACAAATTAAACAAAGTTTTGATATGCTTTTATCAAAGATTTGTCCCTAGTGTCCTTTGATTTACTTCTTGAGATCTCCTCTGGCATGAACTGGGTAGAGGCAATATTTTCTCGCCCTCAAAGTGGATCTGAGCTCAACACCTCTGAGAATATATGAGCTCTGCCTTCAGAGCTGGCTTCAGGCATTCTAGAGAATGACTGTCCTCCCCTTAATATATAATAGACTGAAGACAGCTCTATGCTCTATGTCTTCATTTCAGTGAAGTTGATTTTTTTCTGCATTTCCTCGACATCCACATAGTGGTGCTTTGGGTACCCCAAGCCAGTACCAAAATGAAAAAACTCCCTTCTTTCTTTTTTTTTTTTT
>VZRH01005837.1:1434656-1476411 GCA_013397555.1 Urocynchramus pylzowi
TTTTTTTTTTTTTTTTTTTTTTGCTGGCTGACAAAAGGAGTTGCAAAGGAATATGCTCTCCTGGCCTTTAACCCCACCTGCTTCTCTAGAGAGGACCAAAATTAATGACAGATCAAATTTGTCAACAGGGGAATATTCTTGCATTTTACAACGTTTGTAATTGTGTCACAGAGGTTAGAGATGGGTCTAACCTATCCAACCATTTATAATTACTGTTTATACCACTTCAAGTCTGTTAAAGATGAGTTCCTAGAGTGAGAGGTATATTTTTCAGTGCACATTTTGATATGAAATAGAAATCTGTAATGAGAAAAAACTGATTCCATGAGCACCAGTAGAGAGTCTTTCTTGTCTCTAGTCTGAATTTCAGAGGATCATTTACTGCTGAAAATGCTGTGATTGAGTAGATGAGTGCTTGAAGTCTAATGTTACTAGCAGGGTTGTCAATAGCACTACAAAAGGGGACTGTATCTAAGAAATAAGAAAATGTTCTTACAGATGAGTATGTTGAATGACTGGAAAATCCAAAGTAGCTGTGCATCAGGAAGACAGGTAAGGCAGTGTGTGCAGGAGCATCAGCCTGCTCTAGCTCAACTCCTGTATGATAACTTGCCAGTTTAATGTATTGCCAGGTTGTGAGAGGCTCCTGGTCTGTCTGGGCTTCTGCCTGTTGTATTCTCTGTGTGGTCTGGATGCAGAGAAGGGATGTCACATGCTGCCACTGTGAAGGAAGCCTACAACACACAGCAAATCCAACCCTTAACACTGGATAATTTCAGATCTTTTGGCTATGTTTGATGTGTAGTTCATCTGTGATTTCCAAGCACTGTGGTCCCCATGGCATTGACAGCATCCACCTGACACTGGAGCCCCTGTGGTAGGGCAGGATTTGGGGTTGCATAGGCCCAGCCAAGCTGTCTTCCATAGCAACTGTGGGGGAGGGCTCTGCTCTTGTCTGTGAACAACCCCAAGGTCTTCATGGTCTGTCTGGTTGGTCCTAGGGAAATGTTGGCATTTTGGGGACACATGATACAGAAAGGCTGGCCAGCCCTAGTGGAGGATTAAAACTGCTCTATTGAAGGAAGGAAGCTTGAGTTCTGCTGAACTTTTTGATGTCTTTGATAAAAGCCTTGCAATTTTCAGACAAAAGGATAGTCTTTGGGCAAGAGAGCCATTGGTATTCCAGTGGGCAGATTTTGCTTTCCCAGCTGTCCCATGGGCTCTCAGGAGCAAGCTGGTCTGTGGCCCTTAGCCAGAAAAGCACTTAGATAAGAGCACACCTCTCAGTCCATGGATCATCCTGCTGAATTCGTTAGGGCTCCTTATGCACTTCCAGGAAAATCTGTGCTTTGCTGGGCTCCTTCTCAAGTCCCCATATGCATAAAGCTCCTCCACATCCCTTGTAGCCATATTAATATTCTGGATGGGGTAGGGATTCTGCCCAAGAGTGCACTCCTTGCTTGAGTTATAACCACACTTTCAGCAGTGAATGAGTGAGTGTGCTTCTGCTTGAAGTTAAAAAGCACTTCTGGGTTGTGAGCAACATCAGCCCCAGGGAAGGGAGAGCTGTGCCTACACACTATTCCAGTGATAAACACAGAGACACTTGTTTACTCCCTGACTAATATGACTTTGAGTTCAAAGTTGGCAATGCTGGAGAGGATCAGTCCATGGCTGAGCACAGCAGGTGGGGGCAGAGGAAGAAGTGGTGTGTTACCCTTTTTGTTACAGATGGCTCCCAGAGCCCCAGAGATGGCACTACAACTGCAGCTTGAATGAGGGATGGGTCAAATGGAAATGTCAGGACAGAAGATCCTGCAGAGACTACCATAAGAAACTAGCAGCAAAGGACAGCCAGGGATTAGGATTTAACAGGAGAAATGTCTTGATGAAGGCATGCCTAGCTCTGTGGTGCAGGGCTACAGAGGCAACTAAACAGTAGGCAAGTGAGCCAGGCAGTGACCCTTTCAGAGAGCATTGACTTTTGCTAAATGCTCTTGTGGGGCAGATGAAGCAGCAAGCAGTAGCAGTGTGGACATATTCAAGGCCACCCAGCAGCAGTGTGAGGAGCTCTGTGCTTGCCTGGGAAGCACAGAGGGTGTCATAGTAACTGAGACTTCCAAGAGAAGCCACCAGGGCAAGAAGACAGTCTTCTAATCTGATGTGGTCAAAAATGTATGTGGCTGAAGGGTAAATGAAATTGTAGGAGACCATTTGGATCAATTACGGCATTCTGTGAGTAATTTTCTGAGGATTTAACCTTCATGTGGGGAATAAAACTGCTCTGAATGTCTTTAGAGAAACGATTCCTCTCATTTGCTCAGAATGGTGTAACTGGTGAAGGTCGCTGTGTTGCAGGGTTTGGTGAAGGCTGGGGGCTCTGAGGCTCAAGGAGGAAGGCAGCCAAGACAAGAGGGTCTGCAGAGGAGCACATGGGAGCAAGATCCAGTGGGCCACAGTATCTGTCCCTGTGGGTGCTGCTGGGGTTGGCTGAGTGTGTAGCATTGGCCTGTTGTCACCCTAAGAGGCAGAAGCAGTGTGCAGTGGACTTGTGTGTGTGTGTGTGTGTGTGTGTGTGTGTGCACAAGAGGGAGATGATGAAATTCCACAGTCTGCAGTGCTTCTTCAGGTCTGTTCACTCTTACCACTGAATTTGTATCCTGGTGTCAGCTGCTTAAATGTGCACACAATTTAGAACCATGATTGCATTTTTTTTTACTGAGGCTTTTGTCATCATTAAAATAACAGCATCATAGAAAAACATGCAGGAGGGAACCTCAGGAGGTCATGTGGACCCGTTCTTGTCCCAAGGTAGGCTAATTGCATCTGTGTCACTTCTGATGGTGTTGAATAATACATCCCTAGGGCTTTCCAGCACTGGAAAGTCACAGCACTCTTAGGGAATTGTTTCCTCTTTGTTCTCCCCACTGCTGAAAAGACTGTGGGAATTTTGTTCATCATATCTGATTTGAATATTTCTTTCTGGAATTTAAAACATGGTTGCAGGTGCTATTAACCACATATAGGCACTGAAAACCAAAACCACTCTCATTTATGGGCTGCTCCCTCACACTTATAAGAGAACTGAGTTGGAGACATCCTTGGCACAGAAGGAAATCAGTGGGGAAACCAAGCTTCTTCTAACAGCACTGGGCTTACACAGAAACCAGACATGGCTGAGTAAGGATATCAGCATGAAAAACCCAAATTATACAAATGAATAGGCTGAAATGTTGCAGGACTTAGCAGCTCTCTGCCCAGATAAGGTGTCTGAGATCTATGAAGCCTGAAATGAGGGTCAGAGCATTGAGAGGAGGGAGGTGGCAATCAAGAGGATTAGCCCAATTCAGGGACTCTGAATTTTGAACTAAGACTAATTTAGGGGAAGAAAATGGGAGCAAGAATGCTTAATAGGGTACTTTGGGAAGATGGACTATTTCACAAGACTCAAAGACAAATTCAGGATCCTTAAGTGGTGCTAGAGACAGGTCTGTGAGTTGTCTTCTATAAAATATGGTCTGTGGACATCCATTCACCCAAAAACTGTGGGTAGATGTTGGCCATTGTTTTTTGCTGTGTAGGATGAGGGAAGAGAGGTCTTCTGGCAGCAAGGTGGGAGGTTGTGGGGTGGGCCAGCTCTGAGTATGTCATGGCTCCAGCATCCCTGAGGAGGCACATTTTTTTGGGAGCCAAACTGAAGAAAGAGCATGGTGACTTTTTGGCAGGTGGGAACAGAGATGTACAGCACTCCTGCCTCGGGGCTCAGCTGAGTCTCAGAGCCCTGACTGCTGGCAGGAACTCACTGAGTAGAAGGAGGCAGGAAATCACAAACCCCTTATTGATTCCCTTTCTTTTCTGCAACCCATCCCCAGCACTAACCATATCTGAAAATACAGCTTCCAGGCTTCTTTTACAATGGCTAAAAAAAAAAAATCTTAGCTCTAGAGAGAATTGTTTTGCCAGCCCTATTTTTCTCTGGCTTTGAGTTTGCCATTGATGCTAATTAGGACTTCCTGAGCCTTGTTAGCCTGGCATTTCCCTTTGTTACTGAGAACAGCGAAGGTGACCTTGCTCACTAGGTGGATTTTCTCAGCTCTGACAGTCTAATCATTAATGTCTTAGGAACAGAGGTAGGGATCTTACACGGGAAACTTGAGAAGAGCTATAAAAACATCATGTAGACAGCTGGCAGTGTCAGCTGGCATAGCTCCAATCATTCAAAAGTAGATGTGCTTCTGATAAGTCATCTTGATCTCACACAACACATGCTATTCAACATGTATTTTTTGTTGCATAATAAGAAAACAACAAATATCTATCTCTGTAAGCTCAGCTGCAAGTGGTTGAACTGGGTATATTGAGAGTGATAACCAGCATTCAACAAACTCAATAAAACTCCATTTTATTATCCAGGAAAGTGGACCAGTCACCAGAACACTGATCTCTGGTGGTCTGGTTTTGAATGATGGCTTTAAAGTTCTTTTGGTGGCTTGACTCCCCACCTGTACAGTCACAAAACTGTAGAATCATGGACAACTGTAAGTAGAAAGGCACTTCTGGAGGTCATGTATTCCAATTCCCTTCTCAAAGAAGGTCCAAACAGAGCAGGTTGCTCAGGGTCATGTCCAGTCAAGTTCTGAGGATCTCTAAGGATGGAGATGATACTACCTTGCTGGGCAACCTGGTCAATATTTGACCAGCCTCATGACAAGAAACCCCCACCAGCACGCTTAAAATATGAGTGAAAATCCCATGAGAAAAGAAACCCAGGAAGGGAATAACTGAGTTCTGCCTCTCCATACCAGGCAGCACCACAAGACCCATGTGGGTAAGTACAAATGTACTGTGCAAGCACAAGCTGCTGTGATTAGTCTCACCTTCATAAGCTTTACATACACTAAGATTGAAAGGACTACATCAACACAGAAAAACATTGTATTTGCTCATAGCAGTCTTTTTTTAAACAGACTGCAAACAACATTCGTAATTCTGATGTATCATCTGCCACATGAAGCAAGAGTTTAACAACAGAAGAGTCACAAAGCACTGGCAGTAGCAGAGCTGTCCTCATCAGCCAGGAGATGTTCTCCTGCACCAGGAGCAGGCTCGACTCCCAGGGAAGGCAAAGCGGGAGCGGCTGCTTTCCACCGGCCAGCACAGGAGGACTGGCCCTGCTCCTGACCCATTTGAACTGCACACTTCCACATCTCCACCACAGATTTCTGAACAGCCATATCCAGGGGGGTCCTGATCCTAGCAGGTGCCTCTGAAGGTCACTTAGGAATGACATACACAGCTTGCAGATTTGCCACTAGCAGCTGCCACAAGCTACCAAAAAAGGCAGAATATAAAGACTACACAAAACCAAAGCTGAGCTGGAATATAAATATCAAATGAAACGCTTACATGTTGCTGAACATGCTGCCTAACATCAGAAACACGAGACAACAGCAGAAAGCCATGCAAGGCATTTTGGCAGAAGCACGCAAACATTTCCCAGCTCGTCCCCTGGAGGCCATGCTCACACTTACGTTGGTCTGTGTCACACTACCTGAACTTGTTTTAAGCATTTCCATCGTCTGTGAGGTAGGGAGGGAAAAACAGAATAGTTAAGGTATAATCAAGTGAGATCTTGCACATCAAAGTATAATTTGTAAACAATCTCTTTGTTGGCTGTAGTGTGGACAGTGTAAATGGTTCAGGCTTCTAGTTCAACTTATCCTGACAGGGAACTTTCTGAAAGCCAGGTAGATGATTCAATGAATTAATAAGGAGGCAGATGAAAAAAACTGGGATTAACAGAGGAAGAAATAGTGACAGAACATAAATAAACACATAAACAAGTAAATAATTTTGGTGTCAGTAAGATTATTTTTTTTTGCTGTCATGTCAGAATCAAAACACTCAGTAATACCTTTTGATCAGTGAGCAATTTTAAACACTGTGTTAATCTGTCTGCTTCAAAAATATTTGAATAAAGATGCAAAATTAAAAAACAAACGCCTACAAATCATTACAATGAATTAGACCAAAGATAAAACTGTATCAGTTCTCATCTCAATATGGAAAGATCTGTAGAAGTCTTTATTCTAGGTGAGAAATTACAGTAATAAAATCAAAATGATACATCAAGGTTTTCTTTGCATTATACTTCCAAAATCATAGGTACTATTTGAAAGACCCAGCCTACCAAATCCTTTTATGCACAAACTTTCCTATTGGCTTAAATTTTAAGGTTAGCCATGCACAGTGCTTTTAACTATGCACCCACAGAAGCCTCCTCTGGTGAGATGTTCTGCCCATGCTACCCTGAGAAAGCCCAGGGGAACCTAACAGTACTTTGGATCTCAAAGTATCTTCAGTCACCTCCTGTAATTACTCCTGTAATTTATTGTGAATTTACAGCAATTTGCACAGTGCATAAACCTTTCATGTCTGATGAGGGCAGATACTAAGTCACCTGAAAGCTGAAAGATTTGTATCAAGAAAAAAAGTACTTGCATATCTACACTTCACACTACTGAACAGCTAAAAATCCCTAACAAGGTGGAGAAAACAATTTTCTCCTGAAAGAGTGGCAGAGTAATCAATTGGCCTAAACTTCTGCAATTCAAGGGGAGCCTGTCAGGAGATGCTAACATAGATAGAATTTGAGACACTCTCTCAAAACAGTAATTTCTTAACTAAGAACACAGACCAATGGTTCCACTATCACTTGAAAACTGTTTTGAAAAGAATTTAAGGACTTTCCTGTGGATTTAATATATAAATCACAAAGAGCCAAACTACCACCAGAGCTGTATTTTCTAGCTGGGCCTAATGTAAAAGAACTGCAAAATACAGCAGAGAAATTACATAGAGTAGCTAGAAATATGTAAATCTATTGATTATGTGATTGGCTTGTCCCTGCTGAAAATAATCAACATACTGACTTTTCTGAAGATTCACAGTAGGCAGTAAGGAAAAAAAAAATCTGTGTATGTGTGAATGTACATTTTTTTTAAAAAATAGTTTTATTTCTGTCTGTCTTGGAAGCTGTGACTTTGCATGCTGGTACTAGAGTGCCTCTATTGGCTTATCTCTACCATTATTTCAGCAGTGAAAAACAGAACAAATAGAGGTGCTGAAGGGTACACTGGATGAGTACTGAGATACAAAGCAAGGCAGCTGTCTCATTTATAATGCTGGGGAAAAATGAGGTAAAGTATCTTATTAAGCAAGTAATAGGGATATCATTTTCCTATTCCCCTATTTTATTTTGGTCCTTCTGCAGTGTGAGAGCAAATGATCAGGAATTTGTAGCGATGCAATCGTGCTTGGCTCCCTGCCTCCTCTGGCACATCCTGGTTCAGTGGAACTGATGCTGTTTTGTGCAGATTAGGTGGCAGCCGCTAAAATTCACAGCATGACACCAATTGGATACACTTGGGAAATATCCTGGGAAAGCCAATCCTTCATTCAAGCACTGACGAAGGCTCCCATGCACCTCATGCTCTCCCTTTCCCCAGACACTTGAGCTTTCCCTGGGACCACCCACGAATGTCCCTGCCTGTCCAGCCCTGCAGGACACACAGTCTGCTGCCACCTCAGCCCATGGGATGGGCAGTCCCTTCCTTGGAACGCCATGGAGAAGACTCAGAGGAACTCTTCTTTGCTGAACCATGATGATGATGTGAGATACTGGTGGGTTTGTGGCCATCTGGGGACGTGCCCACACCCTTGTTTCAGCTGGGATCAGGAGAATGTTTCTGAAGTGAATTTCCCAGTCACTGTGTTTGTTCCAGCTGCTAATAGGCAGCCGTGGGGCCGAGCAGGAGCTTGGCTGGAATAGCATCCTCTCTCCACCACACTGCTGGCACAGACTTTGGGCCCCCAGCACAAGCTGTTTCCTCCTGCAGTGCTGCTCCCATTGCTAATGTAGATGTTGCCTGACTGAATCCTGCTGACTTGATTGATTCTATGTAAATCAATGTGATTGTTTGTACGGACAAAGTTGATAGAACTGGTCCTAAAAGGGGCATTTACTCTGCCATGCTATTTGGTGTATAAATCAGCTGTTTGGGGCAGTGGTAACTGTTTTGTTATCACAGTGAATTTAGTGAATATTGTTAAAGACAATAAAGAAAGTACATATTTGCAGTGAAACAACTGACATTAGCACTTCACTGGTCTTATTTAGATGTATAGAGTAGCCTTGTTTGGAGTAGTTAAAAGAGATTTTTCTGTCTTTTGGAAGATCTGTGAAAAAAATCAAGTTCGTTGTAATGCCTTTCTTCCAAAGTATCACATATATTGATGTATCACGCATTTGGTTACGTAGTTTTAAATCTGCATATGGCTGTTTGGACCCAGGGATAAAATGTTCTCTTAGCTTTTTTAAATGGTTACAGTAAAATTCTGCTTGATGTATATCACAAGCAGTAATTTTCAGCTAGAAATATTGATGACATCTTGCCTATGGCAATAAACAGGTTTTAATAGTACAGTAAAGCATGTCCTTTCTTCTTAATTAGTCTCCATTCATTAATCATGCAGATTATTTACAAAACGCCTAACACAATGGAAAAGAAGAATAACTAATGCAATGGCTGTATTCCCAGATCACATGAAATTCATCTTTACTAAGCTAGTTGAGCCTCTATAATCTCAAGGTGTTTATGAAATAATTGGGAGAAAGCTTTAGATTAAGCATATTTAGTATAAAAAGTAGTAGTTTAATTTGTTTTGTAAGATGAAATTCTCCTACTTTTGAGGGAAAACTGAAGTGCTTGATGAGTTAAAGCCACAGACATCTTGCAGTAATATATAAGAAGCCTTGTCAGATCACTAACAGAAACAATCTTTATGATGCTGAGATTTTGTAGCTTATAATTAAACACCATTTTTCAGTCTCTATAACCTGTATCATCCTCACATGCTGTATTTTATAGATCACAGCAATTAGTGAAGCCTACAGGCCACATTTAGAAGAAGGCTTTCTGTCAGGAGCTGGTGGTGTAGTGACTCAGCAAGGCATCAGAAAGTTTTGCTTGTGCTAAGGCTTTGTGCACCTCCAGGGGGCTGGACCTGTCAGATTAATTCAAGGGGCTATTTTTATAACATCCAAAAAGTTTCTGCTGTACATCAAAGTGCAGCTGCTTATTTTAGATGACAGCAACTCTTAGATTTGTCTTGAACAATGCAGTCTTTAGCACTTTTTTGGTATGCACTTCTCCAAAAAGAAAGTTTCTGTGAAGCATTTAGTTGAAGAAGGACTTCCCATTTGAAATCATCAGAGACATTTTCATCCTGTGCTTCAAATGTTCCAGTAATTTAACAGCCCACATACCAAAGGTAAGAGGCAGTCATGGCATGCAGGGGAGTACTCTGAGCATGAAGATCTGGATTTGTGCCCTGCTCTTCAGCTGAGCTGGGGTTTGGTCCCAGGCAGTGCAAAGGGCCTCTTGAAAAGGGGCTCCTCCGTTGGTCTGGAATAGCATCCTTTTTATTTACTGTGTTAATTTTTTACTCCCAGCAACTGAAATCTCACCCTCCTTCCCAGACACTCAGTTATTCCCATTCCTGAAACTAACTTGCCTGAAGGCTGCTCTTTTCCCTGTGGTCATTGATGCTGGATCACATGAATGTGACATCTGTAGCCTCCCACAAGCAGAGGGGCTGTGAGTTACTTTCCCTTGGCTGCTCATAAATCTGCCCATGATGTTTGAGTCTGAGCATTTTGCCCTGACTTGTGTCTCTTTCCTTGTGCCTGACCTAATGGGATCCTGACTACAGAAGAGTGAAGCAGTGGAAGATGTGAGGTCACAGATGTGTCCCCAAGGTCAGAATCAAGAACTTTTGGCAAGTTCTAGAGAGATAATGGAAATTACCTTTGACAGCAGGTAATTTCACCAAAGATGTCATTATTAACATTTGACTTTCACAGTGTGCCCTTTGTTTGTGTAAATCTCAGAAGTATATTGTCAAAGATATTGCTGTTAACTCTAATGGCACAGTGAAGTGACTTGGAAAAGGTGACACCAGAGTCAACAAAGGCACTGAAACTGGAGTGAGCTTTTCTGAGTCATGGCCTGACTCAGCTCTCCTTGCTCCTGCTTCTCCAATACCACTGGAGCTGCACTCTCTGGTCCTTTTTGCTGTTGCCTTTTTGTGGTCCCTCTCAGCTGCCCATCCCTGCTCACCAAAGCACTTCCAAAGTCCCTTGGCTGGCGTGTGCTCCCGGGTCTTGCTTGGCAAAATGTAGTACAGATGCACTTTTCTAAATGGGAATGGATTAACTGTGTGCTTAAAAGCTTTGCTGGATGGAGACCTGGACTCTAGAGCCAGACACACCTTCATTGCTGGGGCCTGCAAGGAGGGGGAGAAGACATTTTTCTCCTTCTCACATGCTGACTGGGAAAGGGGTGAGCAAGAGAAGGAGAGAGAGCCCTGACTTGGTTCCTGCAGTGCATTGCTGTCATCAGAGCACTGGGCAATGAGGCTCTGAGTGCCTCCCAGAACCCAGAGCATCCTGGGGACAATTAATAGCAAGGCTGAGCTGAAAAGTAGTTCTGTCATATTTTTTAATAAAAACATTTGGAGAAAAGCTTTCCCCATTGACTTTTGAAAAAAGAAACACCAAAAAACCCAACAACAATTTTTATGCAGGCAGCTATTAATAGTAGTGTATATATTAGATTCATACTAGAATAACGTGTAGTTATACAAGTAGTAGTAGTTAAGTGTAGTTAATACTTGCCCATATGAAAAGCATTTTGGGGTTTTTAGTAGGAACTTGGTACTACTACTAATGCTTTCATTTGAGTAGCTATTTTGTCTGCAAAACACATCAATGGTTGTGTGTAAGTCACACAATGCAGGGGTGCTGGAATCTCCCTTACCCATGCTATTTAAAAGCATCATGTTGTGCCTGTTATTATAAGAGGACAGCATTTAACATCCTATTGAAAATAAGATACATTCTTCTTATGTGTTTTCACAACTGAAACTTATTTCCACTGTTTTCTCAGACAAGCAACAAAGTTTGGGCTTAATCTGTTTAAATGCATCTTCAGTCTTCATCCCTTTCTATTATTACCATAAATGCATGATTTTTTAAAGTCTGTTCCTGAAGTTATTTCACCCATCAAAAGGTTTGGTTTTGCTTCTAAGGTGTATGTCTTATATAGTAAATTTCCCTGTAGGATACAGGACAAAGATTTCTTAGCTGAATTACTACAGTCAACAGGAATTTCAATACCTGTATCTATGGCAGTTGGGTGAGGAATCTTTTAGTTTCTTTCCCTTTTAGGTTGCTGCTTTTGTTTTGGGTCTCCCTAGACTCTCAGCACGGCAGCATGAACTGAGGGTTCTCAGCATGGCAGCTGTAAGAATCATTGATTTTTTTTTTGGTCGGTAGCAGAAACAGAAAAAAAAGTTTCTGTCAGCCTTTTGAAAAGCAATTCTGAAAAAATTAATTTCAGATCAGCAAAATACATTATTTGAGGGACACGGTATAAAAGTAGAGGAAAAAAAGCTTGGCATCACAAAGTAGAAGAATAAGATATGGCAGCTATTCTTCCCTGACCTGGTGTTCAAAGGAAAAGACGTTCACTGAGGTCAAAACCCTCTCTTCTACATGCAGAGATTTGAGCCAAAGCCCTTCTTTTACTAGAGATGTTCTCTAGCTCCAGCCAGAGGTCACCTGAAATAAGATGTTCTCCAGCTCCTGCTGTGACTATTTTACTTTTCATTGCAATTGTACAAATGCTCAGCAGTTCAGCAGAGCAGAGCATGGATTTGAGTGAGTTTTCTGTCTGGTACAACCTATGGTTGAGACACAGCACCACCAGGTTTTAGCTTGGTGGCACAGGCCAGTGAAGCCATTTACATTGAATTAGATCACACTGAAACAACAGGTTTCAGCCACGTTCTCCAGAATGCCCTGGATGAGCAGCAGCTGCCCTGGAGCAGGGGTGTGGGGGCTCCTTTCTCCCAGGCAAGGGAGAGCTGGAACCACTATTGCTGAATTCGACACAAGTTCATAAAGAATTGTTATGATCCAAAATTACATTTTTTAAATAATAAAAGAATGAAATATGCTGTTTCTAAATGCTGTTCACCCCTTCTGAACATTAATCATGCACATTGAAAATCCCACTTTCTGTGACAGTCCCTGCATGTGATCTTCACCTGCATACCTAGGAGAGGTGCTGGTGAATCCTTGTGAGTCACTCAGCTTAAGGAATGTGGTCAAGACAATAATGTGATCTCAGCTAACTTCCTTCAGTTCCTGGTCTCTCTGTCAGACAGCCCTAACCTGAAGGATCTGCCCACTGATGTTACCTTGCTAATCTCACTGGTTTAGATTTGAAAGTCCCAAGGTAGTATGCCAGCTCTCTTGCACACATTATTATTTTTGTATCTAAGTCTTCTTTAAATATTGGGCAGACTCTCTTTTCATAGCTGAGTAGTTATTTCAGTAAGTGTGGCAGTTGATTTACAGTTGGTACTGTGTGCACTTTCTGTAGTGAAGCATAAAATTGAAAAGCTTATGTCAAATTCATTCATACATGGACACGCTCAAGAACAAATTAATTTTAAAGCACTCACAGGGTGTATAATGTTTCTATGTCATGCTTTACAAATCTATAAAGTAATTTATAACATAAAGCCTACTTTGGAAGAGAGCTGTAGTAGAACAGATAGCAGAGTGATTTCAATCTAAAATATCCCAGTGCTACACTCCCCCAGATATCTGCAATTCAGATCTGATAGGAACCATGAGTAATCAGTTTCTAAAGCAAAATTATTATACAAGAAAAAGGCCTCAGTGCAATGTCCTCTTACAAAACCAGGCTGTTCTAGGACAAATTAGGTTTTCTAATCATCAGTAGGCAGCACACTAGATAAGGTGTGCTGAAACTAGTATAAATCAGAAATCACAGCTATGAAGGATCAAGATAAACTCTTAAAGATGCATAGTGGATAAATCTGATATGTAACTGTAATGCCAGGGCCCTTGTAATTGACATCAAGGAGTTTTCACTCCATGAGAACAGATGCCTTCAAGCTGACACTGCTGTTGTGGCTCTTCCCTTCTGGATGGCACAGCCCATGGAGGGTACCTCTGCACAGGGTGAGTCTCTCCCGTGCCATTCGAGCACAGGTTCTTTGAACATCCTTCCAGTGTTTTGTATTTTGGAGCACCACCAGATTCTTCCTGCTTTCTTGGCAGAAGCTGGAGCTGCCAGCACTGTTCAACACCAACCTCTTGCTGCATGGACCAAGGGACCCAGAAATCAAGAGAAGAGCACCTCTCTGACCACAGCCAAGCTCCTTGTCTGCTTGCAGCAACGTTGTGCTTGTAAATTCCCCCACACTGAGCACTTACCATTAGCAAGTGTGGTAGGCAATCATCAGAAACATTCAAAGACAGTCACCCAAAATCAGCCCTGAGGTGAGCAGCTACAGCTGCCCTCAAATTGCAGGCTTGCACGGACAGGAATGAGTGCTGAGGCTAAAGAGCTGGCAGAAGCCAGCAGTGTCACAGCTACTCCTGCTCCCTCCTTGCATTTTTTTGCAGTGGCATTGCTGGTCTCTGCAAGCAGCAACTTAATGTACTAACAATAAAGGAGTAAAATACACAGCAATGACTGTGAACTGCTGCCGTGCTCCTCTTGCCACTATTCATCCCACTTGGCATGTGTGTTGCACCTGGGTAGCTAACTCTGTAATTTGGACACAAGTAGTGCGTTCCCTCATCTCCTCAGGAGAAACAGAGATATAATCAGAATTTAGAGTGGCTTCTAAAAGGTGCATATTTCAAAGGTAAAATTGCAACATAAAGCATTCAGAGAAACTATAGCCCAAGTACCACCTGTGTGCAGAAGGGAGAAGGAAAATATCATTCTTTGTAACAGCCAGTGGAGGCAGACAAAAGGGTCTAACTCAAAGCAGCTGTTCCTACTCCTTGCATCAGAGGGAGGAAGCCCTAGCTGCAGTCCTCTCATGCAGTGAACTTTGAGGTATTTATAAAAAGTGGAACAGCTTCCACAGTGCAGGGCAGTAAAGGTCACCCCAGCACAGCTGGGCTGGTAACCAGTCAGTGCAGCCCAGCCAAGGTGATGTGGAAAGAAACCCTGGCTACGGGGCCCTGGGACCATCCTTCAGCACAGACACGCAGGCCGGGGGTCACCGTGGGTGCGGGGATGGTCACACAGGATGGAAGAGCTGAGCCTTGCCCTTGCCTTCTGCTAAATGCTGGGACCCTGGTCCTCAAAAATACCTAATGGCATTGGGTGCATGAAACTTCTCAGCACAGGAATTGGTTTTGTTGGACATTCTCTTCCTGAAAGTCAGTTCAAGCCAGGTCCCCCAAAAGTCCTTTTGAACAGATCGACCACTGCCAGTCCCATGTACTGCATTCCTCCTCACAGTCACCACATTGCTGACAGAATGGGGAGCAAGAAAAGCCCTTATTCCAGCAGGAAAGGCTGAAAAAGGAAGAACTATTAGTCCAAAATTCTGCTATTAAAGAGGAAGATTTCAAAGGAACCCAAAGAAAAAATTGCATCCATCTCAGTGGGAATGCCTTAGGTATAGACTTCACCTATTTCTTTGCAGCAAGCCAGACAGTTCTGCAACCTTAACAACTGCTTTAAACAAAAGGATTCCTAAAATATGCTTTATCATCAGAAGGCAATGGCTGACAGCCAGGAAGCACAAGGAGCAGTGGGGTGCTGGAGGAGCCCTGTCCCAGCCCCACGACAGCCACTGCCCCAGAGCAGTGGGGAGGCAGCTGCATGGGTGCTGGGCTGGGGCTGTGCCATTTGCTGAGTGCTTTGCACTCTCCTGTCTGCAGTCAATAATAAATACCTGCAATGTTAATAATTTGCACTGGAATGTTCTCTGACTTCTTTCTGCCTCAGGTTGCACTTTTTTCTTTAAAGTTTCAGCACAGCATTTCAGCAGTTTTTGAGAACCTGTATCATTGCCTAAGGAGTTCCTGATTCCAAGAGGAGACAAAATTCATCAGCTTTCCTGTGGCTGTCATAGCAGTACTGAAATATTAAATAAATTATATTTGGATTGAGTTCTTTTTATTGTGATTGTGAAAATCAGTCATAAAATCCTTGTCAATTAGATATCAGTGTAGACCTATCCCACCATTCCTTTGCAGATGCAGAGTGCTCTGGAGTGTTAGATTCACAAAGTGATGATAGTGTGAATGATGCTGTAGCACCCACCTTTCAGGGATCCAGCCTTCCTAGAGCAGTCACAAAGCAGGATGTATCTAGGGAGCTTGCAGCTTGAGAAGAGAGATGGGTTCCTAAGCTTGGGATCCAGGAAAGCCAATATAATGCAGAAAGACTGCCTGTGATGGAAAATGTAAAGGCCAGGAGGCATTTGAAATGAAAGACTGCTGAGCTCTGCATGGAACACAGAGGAAATGCTCAGCTTTCCTGGCTGGTGGAGAGCTTCTACTCAAGAGCATTTCTATGGACCCCTGCTGTTTCCTACTCTTGTATTCCAGGACAGTTATTGTTTGACCTCCCTTCTACTGTATTAAATCTTTCCAGGTGGCTGTTACAAAGAAAAGTCTGCTGGGACTGCCCTGGACACCTCTGCAATGCCAGGAGGGGGTGAAGTCTTGATCTCTGTCTGTGGTGGTATTCATTCCTAGCCAAGACTGTCTCCTTTGATGATGTGCTGTCTAAGATTTTGGGTAGGAGGGAACACTCCCCATAGATCACCAAGTCTCCTGTCCAGCCCTAAATAAAAATCTCCTACAGGTAGGTCCTATCTCTGTGTGGACAAGAGAATTATTGAGTAAATGCCTGTATAAATGCCAGAAAAATGCTGATTAACAAATTACATTTGTTTTTCTCAAACATTGCCATCAGTTTCTCAATGAATTGATGTGAAAGGGTTTCTCTCTTGAACTGGCTTTGTAACTGTGCTGCTAAGGAGGCAGGTAGGGTGCCAGGGTAAATAAGCTTCTGCAGGGCTCTCAGTGATTATGGCTGGAGGTTGCCTCCAGCAGCCAAACTAACACAGTGAAGAGTGAAGGCTGCAGTGTAGACAAACATTCTGCTACTGCCCCAGATTTCAAGTTAGCTTATATAAAATGTGGACTTATGCAATTTATGTGCAATATAAAAGACTTTCTAAGGTGTTTGACTTGATATTCCAGGGCATACCATGAGCACTTTGTAGGTTTAATAAAGCACATAGGAAACAAAAATGAAGAACTGCTTTTCCTGAGCACCATTTGGCAATAAGCCACCATCATTAAACACGGGATACCTAGTAGGGATGTACAGAGATTGTTCTTAGACCTAAAACTGCTCATCAGCAGTGCAGATGCTACATTGGATCGTGGCTGATAAAATCTAGCTTGCACAAGAATCAATGTTATGTTTAAAAGATGAAGAGGAGGCAGTGATATGAGACCTGTTGCTTGGTCAGACAAATCCACTGCTTTAAGTACAGCCAAATAGAGAGTTAAACTCCACAGAAAAAGAAATACTAGCTGCTCTAGTTAAGTGCTGTTTTTTCTCTGAAGGCTTTAGAGGCCAAACAAGAAGACAAAAACTCAAGTCCTCTAATAACTCAGAAATCTAATGAGACCTTGACTGGCTAAAGAGGGGATGCTGAGATGGAGGCAGGAGCCGAGGCTAACAGTGCTACCTGTGGTCTTAGTATCCACTGAGGATGCTGAAAAACTGGGGAAGAGGCAGAGAAGAACTGCAAAAGGGTGCCAAGGACTACAGAAAGCACCTAATGGGGAGAGAGAGGTTTAGAAAGCACTGTCTGTCTAGCTTATCAAAAAGATTAAAAAGTCTTGATTACAGAGAATAACTCTTCATGGAGACAAATGAGCTCTTTATTTTGGTGGAAAAGGATGAATGCTTAAAAGCTGAAGCCAAATATATCTGGAGTGGAAATTAGGCAAAACATATTAATAATGAGGATTTAAAACAAGCTGCTGAGAGAAGACAAGGAGTCTGCAGTGCTTGATGAAGATGTCTCAATGCTTTTCTAGCATCGATACAATTTTCTTGAATACATGCTACGTTTCATTCCATCCCAACAAGGGCACAAATGGGTGATATTTTAAGAGTGGTGTTAAAATCCAGTTATTTTTTCCAGCTTCAAGCTCTGGGGCCCTGTATGAGCTATCTGGAGGCACACAGGGGTGTACATGCTGGGGTCTTGCAGGGAGAAGAGGCCCCTCCTGGCTCTTTCTTCCCTTCCAGCAGGATAGTCATGTCAAGAACCAGCATTGGCATTCAGTCCTGAACTGTGGCTTGCTGTGTTTTCAAAATGCCTTGCAGAACAATGAACCCCTTGCTTCTCTGTCCTCATTGAAACTATTCCCAGAGCAGAGGGACAGCAGGGCATTGCAGGGGTGACCACATCAGCTCCCACCTGTCTCAGGCAGGATGGGCAGCTCAGGGCCTGAGCCAGGCACAACTCCAGTGGGTGCTGTCTTCATCTGGGGGATCATTCAAGAGAACAACTTGTGTTCTCACCCTGAATTTTCTACCTGAAACTCAATACTTTTTCTTCACTAAAATAAACATCCTCACTCCATTTTCTCTCTCTCTTAATCTTCCAGAGATAAACAATTATTTTTTCCCCAGTGGAGCACCAACGCCCTTCAAATGCCTATTAGAGAGCTTCACCCTCACTTAGTTGGTGAGCTCACCTGTGCAAGCTCTGTGCATCAGTCCTGCAGCCTGGACTGGAAATGCTGTGCTGTGGCTCTGCCTTTGCACCCAGCAAATGGTTCCCAGTATGTTTGGAATATTCAGTTGATGGTGGGATTGAGCTCAACAGGGCTAAAAGACTCAAAAGAAGGTGGGTATGATTTCACCTGTAGCAAAACAATAATCCCCATCTTCTTTGAAGCTCACTGTAGTTACTTTTTATTCCTTTAAGTTGTCAGTCTCATGGCAAGAAGCTGGCAAAAATTAACTCCCACGCTTGGCTTTGCAACAGGAAAGTGAGTGCGTCATGCAATGATGTTTCAAGCTTTCATCAATTTATCTTAGACAAAATGCAGCTCTTTAGAGAGAGATCAAGGCTGGGGAAAAAAAAAAAAAGACAATGCTGATATTCTATCCTGGTTTTTCTAGACTTTTTTAGCATGGAGAGTCCTTTACTCAGCATTTAAAGAAATTGTCAAATCTTCATATACTTACTCTGGAAGAGTGAAAGTCTGAACAGTGGTGGAGCAGCCCAGGGACACAAAAGATATGTGGACTAAGCCTAAATATGCAGTGCCTTGTGTTAACACAGATCCCATGTCTGGGACCCTTGAGCATTCAGCCCTTGCAGGGAGTAACTTTCCTCCAGCTTCTGAATGGTTCCCAAACAGGAATATCCACTGACAAGTGGCAGATCATTGCTGCTCAGCAGGCAATTGCCTGGTCTCATGGTGACACAGTAAGAAATTTAGGATCCTGCTCTTTTCCCAGCCCATGCTCATTCCAGCAGGACCTCACACATATTTTCTTCCTGTGACTTTCTAGGGAAAGCAGTTGAGTTACAGGGGACAAAGCTGTTTCTTGAGAAATATAACTCCTTAATGTGTGGTTAAGCACAGAAATATTTCCTGATTTATTTGTTTGTTTGTTTTTAAGGATGTAGAGAGGGGTAATAAACAGGAAAATGAATGTGTCAGTGATGTGTTTTCAGAAGCATGAAGAATGAGTTATTTAATGTAACATTGAAAGACGTGATTGCACTCTGTCATGAGCATTCACAAGTTTGGCCATGGTATAATCCATTGACTTTTTTAGAATTGTCCTAAGAACTCAGAAGAGAGGTAAAAATTAGACACAAAGACCACATTCAGAGTCTTGTGAATTAAAAGCATAGAATTCTGACTTGTAGAGATAAACATTTAAATCAGCTGATTTAACAACTATTAAAAAACACCTTGCTAACTTGAAAAAGAAAGAAATCAAGAAAGACATCAGGATAAAATGTTTGGAATTGCCAAAGACAAATGGATAAGTGGAAATTAATGACAATTACAAAAAAAAAAAGCAAACCCAAATCCCAAAGGTTTTCTCAGAAAAGTACCTTCTAGAGCAACCACGCCACAGTAGAGGAAAGAAGAACTTATGAAGACATTAATCAAGATATGAAAAGAAAATGAGATGCTTCAGGGCACAAAGATGACAGGAATCATATCTGTGGCAATAAGGGATGATGGAAATCATACAGAGGGAAATATAACAAAGTATTCATCAGGAGAGGATGCAAGCACTGCAGAACACCTACTCTGACAATACAGTCTTTTGCTCTCACTAAAAGCAAAAATCAATAAACTCTGTGTAGGAAGAAAAGCTTATTAAATCATTGACTGTCCAAGTAGATATTCCTGCTGGCAAACACATTGCTCTGTGTGATGGATGGACACCAGGGTCAACAGGTCGTTCACTGAAGTGATCAGGCTTCATAAAATCCAGATTTGCAAACAGCTGGGGCAGCAGAACCTCAGTGCAGTTACTGCTGCTGAGTGATTTCCATGAGCTGCAACACTGCAAGCTCCTTTTTGGATCAGTGAGAGGGTTTCATTGAAGGAAGAAGTGGAGGCACTCTCACAGCTCTGGCCCTGGGCATGCTCCTCGTGTGCCTGCCCATGGCTGGGCACGCTGCAGTGCCTGCCCCAGGAGCAGCCACGGGCTCAGCTCTGAACCACCAGCACTGTGGCTCTCTCCTCACCCTGCCTGCCCAACGTGGAACCTGGTGGTACAAGTGAGATGAAACCATAACACTGTAATTCCTTGTGTGGAGACATGTCCTACCCCTTCATCAGCAAAGAGCTCCTGAACCCTGGATCATAAAGGTTTAGCTTGGAAGGGACCTTCTAAGATCACCTTTCTTCTGACCTGAGGTGACAGGACTGTACTCTAAGGGAGCTCAAACACGTTTCCACGTTCACCTCAGGGCCCTCAAGTGCACAGTGGACTGGATTTTGGTGAAGATATGAGATCCTGAGATGACAGCCACGGAAATGTCTCAGGCCCTTCCATAACTCCCCTCCTCCTCTGAGTTTCCTCCTCCTCCAGTAAGATTTCTGTTCCATCCAATGCAAAACATTTGCATTTCATTAAGTACTTCTTCCTTCAAATGATGCCTCATTATGACTTTCTTTTTGGGTTAGGTATTTCTTTACATTCTAAGCATACTAATTATGTTTTTCTTTTGGAGGGAAGATGGGCATGCCCTGAAGCTTGGGAATGCTCATTTTAGACCTGTGTGGAAGCAGCCTTTGAGGGCAGCCTGCAAGTGTCCATGAATCCCCACAACCCGAACACTGTGTGTTTACTGCTGTGGATTGGGATCTACCCAATTTGACCTTGATGAGCCAACTGTTTTTCTGGCTTTTTTTAGAATTTTGGTCTGGAGAAAGTACAAAGTGAGTTTTTTCCTTTTCCTGGAATACAAAGTGCTGTATCAGGCTGGTGAACACTTGGGGCTACTTCTGCTTCAATTCAGTCTGAGGAATGACAGGGGATCGAAATAAGCATTGGCCCTTTGGTTATTAAAAATTTATTTTGAGATGTTTTTTCCATCCCAAATTCACAACAAGAAAATCTTGTTTGTTTCTTGCAAATTGTGGAGAATTTTTACATTCCAGTGCATTTTCTCCTGAATGCTAACAATGCTAACATATGAGAATAAAAATCAAAATTATGTACATTCATAATAGAATGCACACATAAAGATAACCTTGAGGTGTCTAAACTTTTGCATATTCTTCTAGATTGCTGATAGCTTTTGTATGTGAACATATTAAAAACAAGGAAAAAAAAGAACAAAATTGAAATGTAAATATTTTTGTCTGTAAAAGAAAAATAATTTGTATCAATAAATCAGTCATGATTTTTAAACACTTTGTTTGCCACCATCAAGAATAATCTATCTGCAAGGAATGAATTTCTGACCTTAAGTAGCTAACTCACCGTCTAACCTTACTGTAGCTAACACTATTCAAATAAGTTAGAGCTTAGCAAAACTCTTTCTTCCTCAAGTTATAATTTTTTCCTCTAATAAGAAGTAAAGCTTGATTTTATTTTACTGTGCTCCGACAGCATTATCCCCTTGATATTATGTTTATTTAGCAAGAGAAATGAAAGTTTTCATTTTCTTTCTTCTGGAAAAATGTATTTGCAGAAAAGAGAAAATAAAAAAATGCTTATGACATGGTTGGCAGGAACCAATGATGTGAAAAAAAATGTTTCCTCTTACTATTTTTTTATTTCTTTAGGATTTTTGGCCATGTTTAGAAGCAATGCTGTCTATCACCCATGCTGTCTATGATCTATCCATCACATGACAGTGCGAGCTGTTTGATGTCATGATCTCTTGCTCAAGTACCCAATTTCTGCAGGAGAATTCAACAACTTGTGGCTTGTGACAAGAGCCACATACTGAGAAAACACATCACATGCAGTGGAGTGCCTGCGAACCTTGCCTGAGGTAGCCTGCAGAAACCAAACCAAGGGCCAGACATGCAGTTAAGGAACTTATTTTCCAAATTTAGTTATGCAACCAAGATGCACAAAATTAATCTACAAGTTACTCAGATACCAGAAATTTTGAGATTATTTGTGCCCTGGCACAGGTTAAATCAACTAAAGCTGTATTGAACAGCTTTCATTAGTAGGTCAAATATATAATGGGGGCATTTTCTATGGAATTCCATTGACGTGATGCCAAGGAGGAAGTTTGCCTGGTAAAGTTACAGGAGGCTTAACCATTTAGACTTCTCTCTGGTCTAGTTATGGAATATTTAGTAAATGGCACTATCTAACCCTTGAAGAAATTTTACTGGGGTTCTCAGGAACTAAAAAGGGCGATAATCTGGTCTTAATGCAATGAGTGCAATCCCACAGATGGAGCTGGTCTGGTTGCAGCCTGGTGTAATCACTGCCACCTATGCAAAGTGAAGGACTACAGTAGGCCAGTGGAGAAAGTTCTTCAGACATTTTCTTTGCAGCAATACTGTATGAAAATAGTTTGAGCTATCAATCCCAGAGTGACAGATTAATCTAATTTTGGGGGAAAAGCAGAACTGACACTGATGGATGAACGGTGGCAGGAGGGGCTGAGAGCAGCCATGGAGCTGCTGTTAATCCTATTGCTGCACCCAAGAAAGGACCTCATCCTCCAGCTCTGATGACTCAGCAGAGGGCAGATATTTAAGGAAAGGTCTTAAAAAATTGTCTGTGGGAATTTATTCTGCATGAGGGATGCAGGACAGAGCCCTTGGTTATGGCTGCAATGTGTTACAGCTCCCATGCTCCCTCTCCTGCCCCTGGAAAACCCCACAGCAAACAGGAATCCTCAAACTAACTGCTACATTTCTCATTTGAAGACCTGCCAGTTGAAACTTCCTTTTTCAATTTTCTTTGGAGCAACATATTATCAGAGGTATTTGATGCCTAGCTTAACTTTGTTTCCACATGTCATTATGTTTATGAAATGCCTTTCTTTCAGTGAGGCAGATGCAATCACAAGATCTTGCTCTTTGGCTTAATTTCCAATTAATTGTCACATTTTTTTTTCCAAATCTAGGCCAGCCTGCTAAACATACTTAATAATTTACAGTTTTCAATGCCTATTGGCCTTGCCTGAAAGGCTACCTTTTTTCTTCAGCTCATTGTGAGCCCTGTAGGGGAAAAGACTAAAAACTGCAAAGGTCAAGAAGAGTTTCAGATTAAGGTTTATGTTGTGCTGTTATTTGAGTAAACAAAGGTAAATTCCAGCAGGAGGGATGAATTTACATCACAGATAGTGTGTATTGACTGTGGTGAGGTAGAGCTGGAATGGAAATCTTTTCCCATTTTGAGGCGGACTGAGCAGGAGTGATGAGAGAGAATGTGGAGGAAGTACCAGAGGGTGCTGGGATGGGTAATGAACAGCAGAGACAGGAACAGCAGGAAAACACCCATTAGCAGAGATTACTGCAGCACACAGAGCCTTTGCACACCCTGCCAGAGCAGGTTTTCATGCTGGCACCTGGGGTTATGTCTATAGCAGTATATGGAAACAGATCATGTTCTCCTCTCTAGTCCTGAGGACAAGGGGCACAGCATGGCAGCACCTATCCTTGCCTCCCCAGCCTTGTCTTAACTGTGGGCACCCAAGGTGCATCTCATGAAGGACAGGCTGACCCCACACTCTGCTCTCCCCTGACAAGCACTGACCGTGTCTTCGTCCTTACGAGAGCTTGGGCACCTGACGTGTGTCAGCACCTGTGCACAGGTGTCCTTGGGGTGTCAGTCCCACCTGAACTGTGCTAGTGGCTGTGCTGTTGTTGGCCACACTGTTGCACAAGAGACAGCTTGGGGATAAAAGGCAAAACCAAATAAAGAGATGTCTATGTCACAGCTACCTGATAAAGTGACTGCAGCTTGTAATCTAGGATATACGAGGATAGCTGTGGCCTATTTGCTACTTAGTGAGGCTTGCAGAAGTAGTAGGTGCAATGATGTAGGCATCATTCATCTGTATTTTCCAGCCTCCAAATGCATTTATTTAGGCATACATTTAGCCTGTGCTACTCCTGCTCTATTGCCATGCCTTTACAAACTAGCCTGAAGCTAACTCTGGGCCTTCTGCATGGAGTTTGCTTGCATCTTTGTTTAGATCAAACAGGGAGAGAAGCAGAGCTGACCCTGCTGGATGTGTGAAGTGTTGGCCAAGAGGGATAGAGCTGTAAAGAGTCTGATGGTGTGATGTGCCTGAAACCAGTGTATGGGCTCCATGTCCATACCATGTCAGACACTGCTGTCTCAGCCTTGCCTGAACTTGTGGGGGATGTACTTTAGTTACTCTGAGAAAAATACAGAGAAACTTCTGAAGCTTATTAAAATGTAATTGAATGGTGAGAAATGAGGAGGAAAAAGGAGCAGCTTTTTGAACAGAGGAGTCCTGCTGTTCAGGAAAGCAAAAAGTAAGGCCCAGAATGGAGTGGGACGTGCATACAGGGAAACACTGACACAGATATTTTAAAATAACCGTATTGAATGCATGGAGAATGAAACTACAAAATGAACCACAAACAGAACAAATTTACATGAAGCTGAACAAAACCATGGAAGTTAACTCACTATCTTTATCTTGTGTGAAGGTTTTATTGTGCCTTTAGGATAAAAAGGAGCTTGAAAGGATTATATATCTCATGAAACACATCTGCTGAGCTTCTAATGGTTATGCTGCGGGTAGAAGACATTGCTTATCAAACCCTAAATAATGTTCTCATTTTCACATATAAACAGGAGCCATAAAGTCTGGGAGTGGGATTTCCCAAAGCAGGCTCATGCCAGAAAAATACCTACTTATTCTCCTGACAGGACTGGGAACTTATGACTAATTCTACATCAATTATGCTGGTGATCTGCTGTTAATCTATACACAAATCCTGTCAGTGCATTAATACCCCTTACTGCATAGACAGAAATAAAGCAAGATACAGACAAACCAAATAATTTATTGTTTTCTATGCCTTGTGATCATAATGAGACTGTTCCCTAGCAAGGTTTGGCATAAATGAGCTGGTCACAACCCCTTTCACTCTGGAAGTGTCCCAGGGCTTCCCAGGTGAGTTCTAGTGTAATAGAAAATATTACATTGACAGTCTTGAAAAATTAAGTCTTTGCTTCCAAGGAGCAGAAGCACATCCAGTAGAAACAGATTTCTCTACAATTTCCCAATAGGCTGCCTGATGTCCTCTGGAAAATGGGATTTTCCATAGGAGATGCAGCTGTGCCTATTGTTACCAGAAGAATGTCCTTGTGTCTTCCTAAGGCCCTCCACAATTGAGCAAGGTGGCAGCTGTGGTCCTGTTGGGCACCCAGACTCAGCAGAACAGAGAGATGCACTTGCACACCTGAGCTCCTGCTCTGCTGACAGCCTCCAGCATCCTGCCCTGTCAGCCTGACTGCACCCCAGCCCAGCCCAGCCCAGCCCAGCCCAGCCCAGCCCCTGTCTCCCCCAGTGTCCCTGGTGGCACCAGACCTCACAAGCTGTCTGTTTTCTGCCCAGGTCTCTTAGCATAGCCCTGTGCTGTACCTCCCCTGCTCCCTGCAGATGTTCACACCATTCCTACTTGGCTCCAGCCAATGACAGACAGGGCTGGATTCAATCCAGTGAATCAGCAGCCTGATTCACCATTAACAACCATTTTTCCCAGGTCCTCAAAGCACCAGCAGCAGATCTTGGCCATAAATCTTTTGCTGTAGAGTCACCATGCTAGAAGGTGTTATGAAATTCTGTTCCAGGTACATGGAGCACAATCTGGTAATTTTTAACATTCACCTGTGGTGTTACACATTCCCACATTTCACAGAGAGTGAAAGAGCACCAAGGTGTTTCTCAGAAGACCCAGCAGGGTGTCTTCCCTACTGGGTCTTTCTTGGGTCTTACTCTTACTTGGCTTTGCTTGCTACCCCTTTATGGCTTTTTTGTTAGTCATTTGCCTCAGTGGGTTTAAAAATAATTTAATTTATCCAAATCCATTCACAACATTTCTGTAATGGTTTTTAATTGTGTAATTAGTGTAAAGACATATAATCATGTAATTAGGCTGTGTAATTACAACATGTAATAATATTGTAGTGCAGTTATGCACCTTTTTTAAACACAGTGGAAGAAAACCCAACATGCATAAAACTCCAAAATCATAACTGTGAGTCCCAGAGTGTCTAAATATTTCCTTACATATATTCTTGTGCAATCATCAAAGTTTAAATACAAGGATATATGCTGTTATAAGACTGCCAGGGAGACATAAATTATTTTTAGAAATCAACTCCATTAAATTGCGTGGTGTCAACATGAAATGGTTGTGCACAGGTGGGCATGTCTAAAGGCCCACCTGTGCATAAGGAAAGACAAGGGAATTTAGCTGAAGATGTGGTTATGAAGCACACTAAAGTCCTTCATGGATGCCCTTATTGCAAAGAATAATGATGCTTTCATCATGTAGCCTGGGTCTCCTTTTCTCATGGAATTGGGTGCAGGACTGATCCTGCTCTCACTTCAGCCCAGTGAAAAAGCTCCCAGTGGCTTTGGCACAGTGGACTCACCCCACTGTGTGAAAGGCTCTAGGGATTCATGTACCCATGGAAAATTGGTGCCTTATTCTGTTCCCCCCTGCCCCTGCTCTGGCAAAATCAGCCTTTGTAATGCACTTGGATTCAAGCACTTTTCTAAGACAGAGCAATGTGTCTCAAAAAGAAAGAGTTTGTTGGTGTTAAGTTTCATCAGCTCCCAAGTGGACCAGACAATCTGTTCCATCAGGCTGGGAAGTGTTTTACAATTCACAGAATTAAAGTACAATGGGATTAATTGTTAGTAATTACTGACTCGCTTTGAGGAGTTCAGGTGAATGTCTCCAATGTTCATCTACATTTTGCTCATTTTAAGAAAAGGATGGTAAATCCCCAAACGAGGCAGATGTTGCAGGTCTCTGTACACGACATCCTTCACCCCCAGCTGTGAAAACAATGCTGTACCTGTCACTGGTTTTGTACAGAATTAATGAACAGTTTGAAAAACATATCACATCCTCAGTAGTTGATGGACATGTTAATAATGTCTTATTTAGTTTTTGCAGAAGCATGACCCAGTTTCATTCACACATTGGCATTGCAGTTAACTACAGTGAATGCAGCATTTAATACAGACAGGAGCCAATGCTGGAAGGTTTCTGTGCACTTACCTGAACGGAAAACCCCTTCTAATGTCAGATGAAACAGCACAACTGGCTAATACTTGCTTTACAATATGTACTGATCACTTCAGGATACACCAGTCTTTCCAAATGGTCTGAGAAACTTTTCAGGCCAGCAAGCAGCCATGTCAACCTTGTTGCCACCACCAAGATGGTTGTGACTGCCCTGCTCCCACTCCCCCCCAAGCATGCCGTGTGTTGTGCAGTAACAGCCTGGGTGTCCCTGGAGCTGTGGGACACTTCTGTGATCTGATGACTATCACAACAGGAGTATATTCACTTTTTTTTTTTCTGTGAGTTCTGACATGCAGCTCAGCAGCCATGAGGAGGAGGATGGAGCCTGCAGCCAGGGGCAGAGACCTGAGGAGAGGAAGGCATCTGGACCTCCTTCATTCTGTGGTGATGAGCTTTTGGATCAGCTGCTATATGACACATATCATTAGCAGAGTACCCAAAGCACCCTATTGTGCCAAAACACAGTAATTGCAAATGGAGACTATATATTCTAATGAAGACTAAAAGTGTATATAAAAGATAAATTGACTTAAAATAAATCCTTACTCTAGTTCAGTTACTACAATGAAAATCTAATTTTGTCTCTCTTCTGTTAAGAAAAAGCTGCTTGCTCTCTCCTCAAAGTGAAAATAATAGTGGTTCAGACCAAAAGCCATGCTGCAATGTATCAAAAATAATAAGTTTCTAAGAATTTAATATTTTTTGTAACTTCATGTGGTGTGCTTTTCTTCTTCCTGATCAAATATCTGAAACTTTTGGCAAAAGGAGAAAAAGAAAAATTAAAGATTTCTTACTAACACGGAGAACAGAAAACCTCTGCATTATGCGCAACTACTTCAGTTGGTGTTTCTCTTTCTTGGAATTTGCTGCAAGTTAAATGATCAATGATATGAATGCTTGCAGCAAACACAGTCAGAGATATCAAAGCAATGGCATGAGTTTTATTTATGTGTATCTTGGTGAATACTTCTCACTGCTGATCCCCAGCAGCTCAGCCAGAGCAGTTGCTACAGCAGCTGAAGTTTCTCATGGCAATCACTCAACATGCACAGTCCTGCTCAACCTGCTGATGGATGAGACGTATTTTCCCTGTGCTGTACAGATTCAGGGGTTGCTGCTTGTGGAAGTGGAAAAGGAAAAGCCCTGAGCTGACCAGAGTGCAGAGGAGCCTGGCACGACACTGATGAGGACATGGCAGTAGTGAGCTCCAGCCATCAGCCCTGGGTGGATCCTGCCTGGCAGCCAGGCCCGTGGCAGCCTCCTGCTGGGCCACTCAGCACCACGAGGGACAGGTGCCACCTTGTCCCCACCATGCTCCCATCACATCCTGACCTGCTTGCTGTATATAGACACACCTCACCCCTGTGTTTGCCAGAGGAACACCGGGTAATTTGGGATTTACAGCCACGCTACAATTCTTGGCCTTGTCCTTCCAAGCAAGACAAGATTTGTGCTGTTCCCTCTGTGGCTCTCTCTTAGGTTGTTTGAACAAAACTGCACCTCCTTTCAACTTCCTCGGTTTGATCAGAGTTATTTTTAACAAATTTTTTTTTATAGTAATATACACTTTAATTGTATCTACTTCAAGAGCAGCTCCAACCATTTCAGAAGTGTTAGCTGAGAAATCCTTACAGAAGATTCTGGAGGCAAGCAAACAGTGCTGGTGCCTCTGCAGAGCAGGCAGGAAACTGAGGCATGGAGCAGTGAAGTGCTTTCTAAGTCACACAGAACTGGAAATAGCCTTTTGACTGCCCACTCCTCCTCCTCTAGCCTCAAGGCAAGGACTGGTTCCAGCCTCCTCCTGTTCTGCTTTTTGAGTATTTTTGAGCAAATACAGTGTTCATTTTGAATCCAGCCAAGTGTAGTTATTTCAGCACTGAATTACTTTTCCTTTCCTGTCCCTAACTGTATTTTTTTTGATTGCAGAGAGCTAGACAAGCTCTGCACAAGGCAGACTGGGCAGTGATGCTGGGGGACACTTGGTGCTTGTTCATCACAAAGTAACACAACTCTGAGGTCCCTGTGCAGCTGCCTGTGTCTGAGAGGGGGGATGCAGCTGTGACAGGGGGTTAATTCTTCACTCAAGCCCACATATCATGCATGTCAACAGGGTTTCTTAGCTCAACCAGTGCTACAATAATGTAGCTATGAGACTGTAAAGATCTGAGCCAGGCTCTACCCTGCATGGGCTACTGAGAACTTTGGGATCTGTACACTGTGTTACACTAAGTGATATATACATGGCCAGAGATAAAAATATTCAAAATGCTGCTTTCCAGATGGAAATAGCGAGTTATTAAAAGAATAAAGGAAATGTCTATGCAGGTGAGAGCCTGTATGGGAAATGATGGATGTTCAATGGAAAATGCACTCCAAACCAGCTTCTCCTGTGAGTTTGGCCCACTGGTTGCCCTGTTGTTCATTAAGTTGCACCGGGACATGTTTGCATTGGATATTAGGAAATATTTCTTCATGGAAAAGGTTGTCAAGCATTAGAACAGTCTGTTCAGGGAAGTGGTTGAATCACCATCCCTGAAGGTATTTAAAAAATGTTTAGATGTGGCACTTGGAAACATGGTTTAATGGTGGATTAGGCAGTGCTGGCTTAATGGTTGGACTTGGTTCTAGAGGTCTCTTCCAACCTAAAGAATTCTGCTGTTCTGTGCTCCTGTGTAAGAGCATTTCAGCAATATCCAGAAGAAACAACACACAGGAATTGGAATGCAGAGACCAACCCAGAAGCTCAAAGCAGTTTCCCTTGGCACAAGGTGCTGTGCAGATATAGCTGAGTCCTGAACCCAGGAGGGCTGTGTCAGCTCCAAGCTGTGCTGACACAAAGGCTCTGGAGCTGGTGCTGGTACGGAGCCACGCTGCTGCAGCTGCCTCCAGGCCTGAAACTGGCCGTGCTCCTCAGGGCCAGCAGCTCCAAACCCCACCATGGTGCCACAGTGCTGCTGCTCCTCCTTCCTTCCCAAGCCCAGGGAGTCATGTGCCTGGAAGAATATGCTGCTGCAGGCCAAGTTTAGATGTACTGATGCTCTTCTAAAGCTGTCTCAGCATGTACAGCAACTGAATTAAGGAGGCTTTTCCCTTGAGTACCATAACTTTGTGTTCTGCCCATTTTTTTTTCAGATTCTTTGAACCAGGAGTTACAACCTGACTCCAGTTTGGTCTCTAGGTTTACTCAGCTGGACTGAGCACAGTGAAGTTTTTGTTTCAGGAGAAAAAACCTGGCTGAATAGTTTTGTTATAATAAAGATTACAGACTTGGTTCAAATCTTGCTCACACCTCTGTAAGGGCTGAAGTTTCTTGCAGCCGCAGCAGGAACCAGGTGATGTTGGTTTATCCTGGATGCCTACTCCACTGGAAAAAGCCTACTCATGCCCCTGCTGTCTGTTGGAGGTGCTGGGTCTGGGATCAGACTAAAAGGTAACTGAGGCCTCGACCAGAGCAGCACACTCCAGAGCAGGGCTGACAAGGCAGCACAGCAACAGCACATACTTTTGTCCAGCCAAAAGTGGGACATTTTCCTTAACCACAACTACTGAAATGTCACTTCTTCAAAATGCTGCATTTCCTAGACCAGCTCTTTATCTTTTACCCTTTAAAAGAAATTGCTGCAAAGGATTGATTGACAGGATTTGTGAATATAGCTTTTTGCTTATCTACAAACCACTTATACTGTGGGCACTGCTTGCCTATTGCTCATTGGAAACAGATAATACCTATTTTCTGGAAGCTAGAGGTTCCCCAGACATGGTCCATGGTTCATTCAGTTTGTCAGATGCAGCAAACATCCCATCTTTAATCAGTATTGTAGACTACATCTCATGAACCTGGTAGCATAAGCCCTGGTAGCACTTGGCAGATTTGAACCATAATCTGCAGATGAGAATTGATTATTTTGTATGCACCAGCCTTCAGAAAAGTTTCTTACAGCAGCTGCTGAAATGATAGTATCTCCTAGAAGATTATCATTGGCAGAGGCAGGCTGGTTGGTTCTACTTTGTTTATATTTGTCTGAACAAGGGAACAAATTCTCTGAAGCACAGGCTGAGATCTTATCAGCCAGAATGCAATAGGCAGTGCCAGTTCCCTGGCACGTTTTTTGAGCTGCCCCCACACCAAAGGTCTGAGTGAAAGGTACTGGCCGTGCCTGTGTTGCAAATATTTTAAAGCATAACTGTTAGGTAAATAGCCAATTTTTCAGTTCAATGGCTGAAGCAAGCAGTGGAAAAAATAGTTTGGGGATGAACTGAGTTTTTACAGTTTCTATTGAAAAATGGAGTTCCCACGACTTTGCATTGTACTGCTTTCTTTAAAGTTAAACTGATTTTTTTCACTAAATACTTTTTGAGTTACTTAGATACTAGAATAACTTTTTTATTGGTCAGCTTTAAACAGAGTAATGTTGCTTGAGTGGTACAAGAAACCAGTGCCTGACTTTCAATGAACAGCATGTGTGCTCCCTCTCCCACATGGCCAGAATATAATGACCCAGCTCCTTTGTCACAGCCCCATGACACCTCCACAGCAATACCCTGTTTCCTCTTAGACTCCTGCACCTTTTATCAATGATTCTTGTCTTTCTCATGTCCTCAGATCCCTTGCCAGTACTTTCAACTCCCTTCCTGCCCAACACATTTTCAAACTCCCATGCTTCCCACATGCCCCAAATGTCTCTTAAAGCCTCTTTGCTACAAGACTTGTCTTCACTTTCCTCACACTTTTAAATATGTGTAGATATATATTTATATGCAGACACACACACACACACATGTGCAATGTGTTCCGTGTACCCTACCTACTTTATTTGGCATGACAGATGATCCAGAATAAGCAGGAAGGGTGGCATATCTGACATGAGGTTTATGCTGACTTGGTTGACCAAGTGCTATTAAGGGCTGAATCTCTTTCCTGGCTTTCCTTTAGTGGAATCACATGCTAATTTTTTAAATTCATACATTAATCTTCAAAACACTTCTGGGAGTTTTGAATTCTTGTGTTAGCGTTTGTTTAATTTTGTTGAAATTGGACAATGGGTTTAAAGTTTATTAGAGAAGGGGATTGATAAACAAGTGGGCAGATAAGCAATGTAATTGCATGAGGAAATTATTCTGGTGGGGAAATTAGGAATTTTTGCTTTCAGATATCAAAATGAAATATACTAGCATAAAAAAATCCAACTAAAGCAAAGCTTCAATTCAAGAGCCATCCATTAAAAGGCTTTGCTTCCTGAAACACTACTGCTCATTGAAATTGCAGTTTGTTAAAAAAGGGTCCATTCTAGAGTTTATGTTGGTTTAAGATCTAGCTGGTGCATATCATGCCACAAGGAATCACAGTGAAATTGCTGAAACTAAAGTAAAATTTCTGAATGTATTGACTGCTGTTGCAAAAGTCCTTCTGTCACTGGAAAATGGAAGACAAAGGAAAATCATAACCACTGGAGATGAAATTTCTTGGAAACTTGGAGAAAGAAATGTCATGTACTAGGTCAATTCACTTGACTAATTCAATAGAATTCAAGTTAAAGTGGGAATGCCAAGACACTGCTGTGGCAGGCACATGCCCAGGAAAGTTGACCTTTGGGTCTCCCACAAAGCCCTGCCCAAAATGCAGCAGCTCTCTCCTGACACATTTACATGGCACCCATGTCCATCACTTGCCCAGTCTTCAAGGACAGTCCTGTCAGGAGCATGCCATGAACATTGTTCAGAAGAAACCTTACTTTTTGAGTGCATCATATCCAATACTGACAACCTGGTGTTCAGAGACTTGAGAGGCATGTCCAGGTAAATTCCCTTTCTGGCAGTAGGTAAAAGCTAAAGGTAGCAGACCAACGATGAAGGCATCCAAAGTTACACATGTTCTGCATTTCTCAGTCTCCCCAGTTGGAATGTTTGCTAGCACAGGGTTAAGATACATGGATTTTTTTGTTATTGTATTAGTCTACTCTCAGCTGTGCAGAAAAAACTTTTCTTACATACTTCAGCAATCAGTCATTCTCCAGATTCAGTTTTCAGTCAATTTCTGTCAAATATCTGCTGTACTTGAGTCAATGATCCAGAAATGAAAAGTACCAGCTACCTCAAACTGTCAAAGCTATCCAGTTCACAAATTCCACTCTTATAAAAAGGCACAAAACGTTAACTGGACTGGACAAGTGATGAATTGCTGCATTCTTTTCCTGTTAAAAAAAATGGAATTAGTCAATGCAGTGGGCTATAGCTAAAAGAGCTCACATACACTTTTTATATGGCAACATTCACCTCCTAAAGGAGGTTAAGAACAGCAATATAATTTTTAACATTTTTACTGGTAATGCTTAGAAAGTAATATTAGACATACATTAAAAAATCCCCTTAACTTCTGGTTTTCATCTGCTTAAATGATGATAAAATCTCTTTTTTTCTCCCCTTTAATTATGAAGACATAAATTGAGAAAATTCCTGGCCCTGGGATTATGAAAGTTGAAGATCTTAAATAAAATTGAAATGAAGATATTTGCTAAACAAATGGTATATAAAGACATGCTCTATGAAAAGAGAGGGGAGAAAGACAGTGAAAAACAAGAATAAAGAAGAACCAAGGTGGAACTGAGGCACAGCCCATGAAATCTGACAGGAGAAGAAAAATGAATGCTTAATATTATTTTTAAAATGTCTAGTTTGAAAGAAATTTACTTTCTCCAACTTTTTTTTAATTTACATCAGAAGGTGACCTAACTATAGGTCTAGACAAACAAAGGCTGATAACTGTGATTTCAATACTGTGCAGAGCTTTGGAGAACATTCTGAAGAATAATGGGACGGAATGCAATGCAGCTGCAGCGGGCACAGATGGTGCTGAACCAACCTGATGGGTTTTAGGTGTAGCTCCAGAAGATTAAGAAGTGATCTAAATAGCAGACCGTGTGGCGTGGTGGGGCCGATGTCACCTGCCAGCAGGGTCCCTGGCAGCGCTCCCCCGTCTCCCCGCGAGTGCCTGCGCTGCCGCGCTCGGAGGCCCTGCCCGGCCCCGTGAGGCCCTGTTCAAGGCTGCTGGGAGCCCTCCACAGAGGGCACTCCCTCTGGGAAATGGTCAGCACAGAAGCTGAGAAGAATGTGCAACTCAAAGCACGTGTGCTCACAGCCATAGGCATAAAGTATGGATTTGGGTGGAAAGGGAAATAATACAAAGATGCCCCTAATACTTTCAGGTGAACCAGCCAGACCCAGACTCAGGCTGCTGGTTGCTGTTTTCCTACTGGACTTCACAGCACCACAAACCCTTCCTAAACTTCTCTTCATATTTCTTCATTAAGTCATATCAAGTCTTTGCCTAAAAATGGGCTCCCTTCCAAAGCAGACACCCTGTGAGAGCCAGAGAACCAAGAAGTGGCCTTTGCACTTCCTCCTTGCATGCAGCTCCAGCTCCCCCAGAGGTTCCCAGGCTGTTCTTTCAAAAGCAGTTTCCATAGTACAGAGGACAAAGGTCAGTGTTAGCCTCTGCCTGTCTGCAGAGGATTTTGAGACAATGGTGGGTGAGCACATACTCTGTATATATCTGCAAGCACATCAGCTGTGCTGAACGAAAGGCAATGGATGAGCTCCAGTTGGACTCAGGGAAGAAGGTGACACCTTGGCAAATTGTCTGAGACTGGGATCCTACATAGGAATTACTCCTAAGTATGAAATCCTATCATTTCATGCTGTAATCCTCCATACTTAGCATTTTTATAACATTTTTATACCTGTATTTGTGTCTGAGTACAGCTGTAGTGCCTCTAACCTTTGTGAGAACTGCTTGATAGATGAGCAGACACAGGCTTGAATGTCAGCTGCTCACTAGTGTATAAATGATTGATCAGTGTATAAACCTGCTCATCTTCTGGCATCATTGTAAACATACAGATTCTAATCATTTCACAGAGCCTTTTTAGGGATTTATTTTAGGTAAACTTGTCAGTCTTCTTTGGGAAAAAAGTAGGGCTGATGGTTATAGGGGAAGATTTATTTTACTTAATAACATGTCATCTTTGTCTATATGGGCTAAAGATTAACATCAACAGAGCAGCAGGGAGCAAACATACAAAACTGAGGCACACAAAGCAGGGCAGTCTTGCTCTTCAGACAGCTACTGCCTCTGCTTGGAAGTGCTGAGGCTACACAGCACTGAATAATCAGAGATTTTCAACCATCTTTTTAAATTCAACAATAGGATTCTTCAGGCTAGTTCTGAAAGGACATAGAAATACCCCCTTATCACTGATACAGATTTTTATTCTCCCAAGCAAACAGCTCCTTAACCATTTGGAATTACTTCTTTCCATGTTGCTAAATCCAGAATTTCTATTAAGGATGCAAACACTGTTTTTGTGGCTGTTCCTTTACGTAAAGCACTTTTATACTTTGCCAGCATGGCTTCTGTACTGAATTTCCAATCAACCCTTTGACAATTTTTTCTTCTCCTTAACATTTGAAACACGTTGAATGATTTCTAGCACACTTCCACTTTCTCTAGTAGACCAATATTTGTCTCTGCAGGATATATGATGTCTGATCTTTATTGCTTTATCAGTTTTACTTGCAAGGGATCAGCCAGATGTTATTGTCAACTATGACAGTTCTTGAAAGGAAATGTGGATGTATTTGATACACATCAAACAATAAAACACCTGAAAAATGTTGTTTTGAATTTCTGTGGTCAAGAATTAGTATAAATAAGATTCATGACCATTTAAAAATTGTATGAATTGTTCTAATGGCTAAAATTTACTCCCACCTCTACAATTTTTGCTGGTTTCACAGGATGAAGCCTGCCCCTCTCCTCTGCAAAATCAGGTCCAAAATGCCCAGTGGAAAAAAATTGAGGATTTTGGTTCAATAATCTACATAAGAATAAAAAGAGTAGTAGTAAACATTTTGCATAAAATTAGTCCATTTTAGTTATGCCAGTTGAATTTGGTTTTAGAATGTGCTCTTTCTGAAGTAATCACTAAATAATAGAATTACTGTACTCTGCAGAGATTCCAGATGCATCCATTTTAGCAGGCATTTACATAATACTGCTATTTTTCTCAACTCTTATCTGGTGTGCTCTCATCTCTCACGTATATTTTTATGGTAGAAATGTAAAAGTACAATTAAACTATTGCCTCTCTGCTCAGGAAGCAAGAATATTTCTCCCTTTACGTGTCATTAGCAATGCTGGTGGATTTCCTCAGTATATTAAGATGGTTGTCCACCTGTTAGACCCTGCAGTGGGCACTCAGGGTCCCCAGCTGTACCAGACAGTGGGGAGCAACCACACTGCAAAATCTACCTTTATTGACTCTCCAAAGGCAGTGAGAAGTTATGGAACCCTTGTGAGAGCAGGAAAGCAAAGCAGAATTATAGGAGGCACAAAGTGTCCTGAGCCTGTTAGTTCTGAGAACTGGGCTTTTGTGCCTGAATTCAGCACACATGCAGAAAAGAGAGAAGGGTGGCTGCTGGTCTCCTGTGCATCTTTGCATCTCCTAGTGAGGAAGGAAGAGGTAGATCTACAACCTCCAGATTTTCTCCAGATTGCTGGGTGCCAGTGGCAGTGTCCATTTTCTCTCTCAGCTGCTGCAGTGAAGAGGCCCAAGGAACTCTTCATGTGTGCTGCCAAATGACTCATTCTATAAGCATGGTCTGACACAAAAACACACCAAGGAGTAAGAAACCAGCCCCACACAGACAGAGAGCAGGGGAAATGCCAGCTGAGCACGAGCCAGAGCCGTGCTGCAGACAGAAGGGCTGCACCAGAGGAAATGCTGAGCAGGAGCAGAGGGGCTGTAGCTCCTCTGGGCATGGCAGAGTCAGAACCACTCCTGGAACAGCATCCAGCTCTGATTCCACATTTTACAGAACCACTCCTGGAACAGCATCCAGCTCTGATTCCACATTTTACAGAACCACTCCTGGAACAGCGTCCAGCTCTGATTCCACATTTTACACAGTGCTGATAAACTGGAGGGGATTCAGGACATCTTACAGCCTGTGTGATACTGGGGGGTGGTTGAAATGGCCATGTTGATCCTTTCAGCCTCTATCAAACACAAAATCATACAAGGAGCAGCGAGGTTTGTTTTCAGCGTGCACAAAGTGGAGAGGAACAATACATGCAGTGATTAGGAGAGAATCAGTTGGGAACATCAGAAAGCAGGAACTGAGGAAAATAGCACATAGGAACCAGAGTAATGGTCTGTTTTGTGTTAAATCCTCTCACCTGGAAGGGGGCAAGTGCTTGGAGATGAAAGAACATTTTAAGATGAATAACTGTGTGCAATGATGTCCTTATGCCAGCTCATTATCATCCTGAAAATTTTTGGATTTACAAAACTAGGGTTTGAAAGTGGTTTGTAAAATCAAATGTGCTGTGGTGGTGTAAATGCATTTAGTCAAACAGGATTGCATCTAAACATCTATTTTCAGTTTTACCATGTCTGTTGAGTATATTTCATGGTAAACGCTTTTGAAGTAGGTGCACAGAAATATTTCTGACAACTGGAGTGCTTGCATGCCAAATGTCTGAAAGATTAAACATAATAACATGGACCATGAGATATGAACAAAAGAATTTATTTATTTTAAAAAATGTAAATTAGAAAAAAATAATTTCTAGATATAAGAGATAGGAAAAAACTTTGTTGAAATATCTTTGTATTATAATTTCACTTTTTAAAAATTGCATTTCTAGGAAATGAAGCCAGGACATACCTATAACAATCTTAGTGCAATATTTCTCATTAATATCCCATCTCTGTTTCCTCTTTCACTGCTCTTTTCTGGTATTCTATCAAGCAAAACTGTACAGACCTATTAAAGTCAACAGAGACCTTGGAAGTCAAGAGCACAACTCTAATTTTCAGTTGCAAAAAAATCAGGCTAAGCAGGGCCATGCTGGAGCCAAGGAACTAAAATATGTGCATGCCCTAGTCTGGGCCTGTCCCAGGGCCAGGCTTCTCAGGCATCCAGGGGAGGTCAGTGGGAACAGCAAACTGGGGTTCACCAAGCTTGTCATTCAGGAGAAGATGAGGGACTCAACAGAAAGTCCAGATCAACTCTGTAAGTGGTCCAGAAATAACATGAACTGTTTTAAGGTTCCAGACTAAAGCCAATGACTGGCTGAAAAGATCTGTGCTGTTAGCACCAAGCAGGTCAACTTTTATTTTATACTGTAGCAGTTTGCACCTGTAACAGAAAGCAGGAAGAGCCAGATATCTCAAATACCTCATTAGCTATGACTTGAATGTCTCCTTGAATATAATTTTGGGAAACAGGGCTAATTGCTTTGTTTTCATTTGGATGTTTTTTGATAGCTCTTTTATTCTAAAACTACTGACAACAGCCTTTATTTCTGTTGATGCTATGCCCAGAATGAAGGAGGTTACCTTCAATTATTTTCAGGTGTTTTGCTTGCAGATAGAAAGTAATTCTGGCATTAGGAAACTGCTGGAGAAGGATCACAACAAGTTCACAGTGGAATGAGATATTGAAACTAATGACTTTCTAAATCATGATAAAGATTTACAAGGAAACCACTGGAACTTGCTGCAAGAAGGAACAATTATAACTCAGTGCTACAGGCTTCCTCTGTGTATGATGACAAGACATCAGGTCTGGTGGAAACATAAGGACAGCCCAGACAGCTCTTGGAAGTGGTAGGCTGGACTGGACAGCAAAAATGCCCTCTCAGTAGCTGTTTCCACTCATAGCCCAAATTCTTGGCACAAACCTTCATTATTTCATCTGCATGAACACTTTGTTGAAAAATATTCATACAAAGACAGCTGAGTCATGAGCATTCTCTGATGTTCCTCCTACAAATATGGTTCCTGTCAGTAAGGAAGAGGGATAGTGGAGTATCATAACTTTTGTGTATCACTAATCCTGCCTAGAATGAAATACGTGTCAGCTACTTCCCTTTTATATTTCTATATTGTGAAATACCTCTGATATTTTTTGCCCAGACTTCAAAACACTATTTCTAATGCAGCTGCTAGTGATGGCACAGTCAGACTTGTTGCCTTCTAGATCAGTAAACATGGTCTTGCTTGCAACAGGGCATAAGCTTCCTTTTAAGTTAACAACACAGGTCTCCAGATCTGTCCAGGCTCACTATGGACTTGTCTTGACCGGGCTGGAGATTAGTTTGCAGCTTGTAGCAGCACTGTCTAATGTCTTTATCCCCCATTCCCAGGCACCCTGCCCCTGTGCTGCACTACAGAATTTTTCAGCTAGGCACAGAGCCTGTTCAATGCAGAAAGTTACCTACACCATTTAAGAAGCATTTTTGAGGCTGCCCAAGCTTTCCTATAAGACCCCATCCTTTAAGTCCATCATATCATGAGCTCATCAAATGGAACGAGAATTTCTTTAACTGGGCTATTGTACAAGAGTCCTTACAGAGGGTAACAGCAAGTGGGATGCATCTTCTTATGAGACAGAAAACAATTCACTGTGTTCTGTCTTCATTAATCAGTGGGGAACTAGGACTCTCTATTCATGGTCTCCAGCTTCTGTAGTTAAGTAATTAATGCATGTGTTTAGGACTAATTTTATTTTCTCATTACAGAAAGTAGAGCTGGAAAGGAACTCTTGGATCAGCTGATGTATCAATCAGTACTATTGCAAGATTGACCTTTATTTAATAAGATATTTTAATCAGCTTTTGACTTTTAGTCTTGATGTCTCATTTGCCTCCCCTTAAGAGTATCATCATTTAGCTTATTGGCAAAGTAGTTCCTTGACAAAATACTTTTATCAGACCTTAATCTTGGAATACATATTTTAATAATAATTTAGCCATAATTTACTTTTTCAAATTCATCTTTCATTGCTGAACCACAACATACCAACAAAGTGAGTCTCTTTCCTTCCCATTTAAAAATGTAAAAATTGAATGAGAAATGTAAAAATCAAATGACAGATCCAGTATGAGAGAAGGAATCAAACTCTGCTTTCTGGATACCACTCCAAAATTTTTGTCTTAGTTCCATTCAATACCAGGAGAAAAATCTAAGCAATTTATTGCATACACTATATTGCATGTGCTTCCCACAAGTTCATAAAACCAAAAATAGACATTTTCAAAAGGAAGACCTTAAAGTGTCCTCTTAAGTTTGTGTCAAAACCCCTTGACTTCTGATCTCACTCCCATTTCTTCCCCTCAGTTTCTATTAAAACCTCCAAAATACTTTGTCATTAGAGACCAGGGCTGGAATCTGAAAACCTTCTACCTAAGGAGTGAGCACCCTCAAACCAAGGGGAGCAGAAGATCAGTGTCCTACACAACACTCCGTAGGCTGCTGTGGAGGGGGGAGCCAACAATCCTCTGGCCAGTTCTGTCTGCTCTGCTTTGTGTGACAGAATTCCATGTACACTGGGCAATAGAGTGCATGACACTGAGACACTGCACAGGAAGGTTCTGGATGGGGTCCAATGTCTGGACTGCTCATATAATCCTTGGATGAAACTTCATACTGTGGGCACAGATCCTTCAGCAGTGCTATGAATACCTTCATTCTGGAGAGATTATATTCTGTCTGATGCCAAACACAATAAAATCTCCATGTTTAACTTTATATTTTCTCTTCTACAATATTATTTTTATAGTAGAAATAAAAGGAAAATGGTTGATACTATCAAAAGAGGAAAATTTTGGGGGGAAAAGTATAAAAATCTGTTAGTTTGGCTTCTAGTTGCAGGTTTTTAGATGAAATCTGTCTGATGCTACTTGTCTACTGTTCTCTTACTCAGAACTACTTGGAGCTCATTGTGGAGGTGATAACTGAAGGAAAATAGGTTGTAATTGAACAAGGAAATTAACAAGTGGATCTAATTGCAGTGGTGCTATGTTAGATGAGCCACTTACCAGCTGAAGCTCAAAGAGAGCATATGAGCTCTTCTCAGCTGTGGCAAAACTTTGCTCTTGGCTGACATGGCAGGGAATCATGTGTTGGAGCTAGAAATGAGGGCCAGGAGTCCCCAGCCTGGAACCTATGACTGTGGGCTTCAAAGAAGAGTCTGATTTTGCTTTTGAAAAGGAGGGTACCTTAATACTTCTTATTTTGAGGCAAGGCAATAAATCTTTTTGCATAGTCCCAGGTTCCTCTGTCTATAGCAATCTTTCACAGATCCCTCCCCAACGAGTTTCTCGGATATTTCCCTTCTCAAATGGGAATTAAAGTGGTTGAATTTGTTCTGAGTTCATAATCACCTTAAGTGCTTTGACCAAAAAGCCACACACCAAAGCAGCAGGAGTCTGAAGTGGGTGACTCTTGGGCTCTTTAGAAAAGAAGGAATGGAGGGGACAAGCAACATGAAGAGAAGCACCAGTCTGAAAATGGGAAGAGACTAACAGAAATATTGCCTTTTGTTTTTGAAAGTATTTTTATTATTGTAATGTACATTCTAACTTAAATGAAAATGAGCATATACTGACTTGTATCAGGAGGAGCTGGAGATACATAACTTTACAAAAAAGGGACTATATAATTATATTGGACAGAGAACATGGGTATACAGGGTTATATAGGGTGTTCTGTCTGCATTTGTACTCTTTATTACTATGAGAGCTGCTGGTAATTCTTTTATGTGTTGTAGCTATCTGGGAAAACTTAAATTGGGTCTCAATATTCATATTAATGTACCTAATTTTGCATAAGTTGGCCTGAATGTTTGTGAGTGCATGCCATAGAAACTGCATGCTGACAAGAGTGGCTTTGCAATTTTGCAGCAGTTTGCATGTTCACTGCATCCTGAGCTATTTTCCTTTTGAAGGATGATAGCTGATGAGCATTCTGTCCTGTCATCCCTCCATGGGGCAGGTAAGCTCCTGTCTCTCAGCTTCACATACAGCTTTTGCAGAAGGTTTTCTCTTGCAGCACTGATCCCATGGGTAGGCTATTCCTGATTGAGGAAGAGGATTCTCGAGGATTCTCTAGCTAAAGGTGTGCAAATCTCTGTGCAACACTACTTTTTTTTTTTTTT
>VZRH01005837.1:1476457-1498308 GCA_013397555.1 Urocynchramus pylzowi
TTCTTTTACTGAAAGTTGCTTTATCACCAAGAAACAATATTCCTTTCCTTTCTGTCTTTAAGCATGTTTATTTTGCAGTGACTGCAGCTCAGATGTATGGAGCCAGCCTTCAACAACCTGGAGAGTAAGGAGGGTGTAAAGTGTCAACCAGTTGGCAAGTTCTGGTTCATGGTTACTTGTTTTAAGGGCTTTGACTTCCCATTGTAGGAGCAGCTTGGAAAGCTGAGGGTAGTATTGTTTATATTCATACTCTTATCTTTTTGTTTATATGGGAGATATGCTAGTGCCATTTGCATAGAGCAGTATTTTCACATCCTGACCATTTCAAAGAGATGCATGGATACTCTGCATGTGAACTGATGCTGATGAGTAGTTCTTCACTATATTTAATCTGAAAGAGGGCAAGGGGACATAGTTTATGTTTATGGGGTGAATGTCAAAGCAGTCATGCATGTTCAGGGCACAGGGGTACAGACTGATGCCACTGCCATGTTCTGCTGGGTCTCCTCAGGGCTGAGGCTGTGCCTGGTGGCAACACCTGCAGGTGGGTAAATGCTGGGGGGCTCAGGGGGATTTAGACTTGCCCTGCTGTTGCTTAGCAGAAGCTCTTTCTGACAAGAGGGGAGAGAATGTCCTTTTTAGAGGCCAAGTCTCGTTTTCACTTAATTTGAAAGACAGTTTAAAAAATGGTGATCATTAGGCTTGATTGTGAAGGGCAGAGTGGGGTAGGTCCCTTTTTGTTGAGTCCTGGTTTGTTTTGAAGCCAATGGTGTGGTATCTTTCTGTGTTTAATCCAAGGAAATTGAGCTGCTGAATGATTTTTTCTGACATGCTGAGGACCAAATGTTCTGGCAAGGGCTTGTGCCAGCAATGTGAGAGGTGAGGAGGCTCCAGAAGCTGTTTTTTGCTCACAAGGTGCCAAAACAGATGCATTTTTTTGATACAAGTAGTGTTGTGTACATGAGATCTATATGGTATAGACAAATCAGACATAGTGGTGGTGCCAAAAGCACTTGTGGCATAGCTGTGAATGCTCTTCTGATAAGTATTTTGATTTTCAAATGCAGATGAATATTATCCTTACAGGAAAGGGTCACAGGGATAGTTCTTGAAGCTGATGCCCTCAGTTTACCTGCAGGACAGATGCACATGGGCAATGGCAAGCAACACACACTGTCCTTAACTCACAACATTAGTAGGCTCCATCCAGGTCTGGAATCACATGTGATATTCAATCTCAAGCCCATTAATCTTTGGGCTGAGTGTGCTGACTGCAATCCAGCAAGCAGGGGCCACTGTACTGGTGCTGTCAGGTATACAGACAATGGTTCTTCTGGACCAGGACTGAGACCAGCTATTTTCACACAACAGTGGCTGCCAAACAGCAATCTAGTGGTGAAAAGGTCCTGATATCTTTGCTATTATTAGAAGCAGCCCACAAAATTACAAAGGTGGTAGATGAGCTGAACACAGAATCCTGCTCTTGGGGACAATCAGTGAAACTAGCAGGGGATCAATTTGAAACAGATAAAAGAAAGTACTTCTTTAGCAGTCAGTAGTGAGCTTCAGGAACTTACTGCCATGCAGTGCTGGAGAAGCTGACAGTATCAGCAGGTTTAGAAGGGATTAGACAGATTCAGGGACAACAGGCCCATTAAAAAGATAAGGCAGGGACATGCCCTCTGTGGTATCTATCCCATCAGATACTCAGCTGGGATGTTGGGGCAGCACAAGGGGAAGGGGCTGCAGAAATAAGCCAGGCTTGCACACACTTACTAAAAAACATCTCTATTCCTGCAAATGTGTGATAAATTACTGATCCAAGCCATTTTCATGTACTTAATCTAGAAATGAGTTTAATCCCCAAAGCACTGCATGAGTATTCAGTTACTACAGCGTCCTAGATTCCCATGAGCTGACTCATGAGCTCAGAGCAACACACTCAAGCAAGAACTAGGATTCTTCCTCATTCCAGGCTCTGATCCTTAGCCCACCAGTTCCTTGCTGTATGGGCAGTCCCATTACACAGGTCACTGCCAGCCCCCAGCACTGCCCCCTTACTGTGCTAACACTTATGCCATATTACAGACATTCATATTACATTGCAAAATCCTAAAGGAACCAAGTGAACAAATCTTGCATGGGGTACAGAAAAAGATGGAGACAGTGAAAATTAAATGCTAGTGAAATACTGTACAAGTGAGTAACACAATAACATCCCATCTACAGCTCTAAAAGCTAAGGATAATTCATGCATAGGGCAGAAATTACGTCAAATTTGAGCTTTCTCAGATTTTTGGAGGCTGAAATGCAAAACTTCCTCTGCCCCTTGCATTTATTATTTCCCAGAAATGTAGGAAGTAAGCCCGCATGCCAACTTTTAAGCATAACACAAAATGAAATTGAAACTGATTATTGTTTTTAAGCAATTGCCCTCAAGGCCACCCAACAGTAGTGTTTCTAAAGCAGTCCTACCTTTGTTTTCCAACTTGAGCTCCTCTGCTAGCAAGCTGTCTTGTCTGTTTCCAAGCACAAATGCCAGAAATGAGAGGATCAGGGCATCCAAGATTCCAATAATTGCCAGGATATATGCCCAGCGGACTGAACAAGCCCCCAGCGTGTACTTGTCTGTCTTTTCACCACACATCCGTTTTACCTCATCTGAATCCCAGCCATCAGGAAAAATCATACAACCCAGGACGAGACAGGCAGCTTGGAGAAAAAAGAAAAGGAGAACAATGGGATAATGAGACCAAGCTTTCATTTTGATGAGAACCTACAAATTATCATTAAAGCATTAGACTTTTTCATCCTAAACTCCAAAGCTAGGCTACTAAAAAAAAAAAAAAAAAAGGGTCACCGAATTACATGCTGTGATTAAGTATTTAATATAAAAACCTAAGATGCAACATCAATTGCACACCTTGCTTAAAAAGCTGTTACATCCTGAATCCCTGGTCAGGTTTTGCATCAGTACAATCACATTTTCTTTGTGGGACCAATTTCTTCAATGCAATGTGAAAGGACCACATAAAACCAAAAGGGAAAATGGTTAGTAACCTGAATATTCAAAGGTGAGACTGGGTTACTGTCAAATCATCAGGAAAACAACCAGTTTAAAAGAGAGGAAAAAACTACCTGTCATTTCTGGTAATCTGCTCTTTTATCCAAACCATAAACACTGGACTTTCTCACTATCCACCCAGAGACAGAGCTTGATACATTCCAAGTGTTGCCTTGGAGGGCAACTCCCCCCCCTGAGCCTGCCTGGTCTGTCCTGAGCACTGTGCAGCCTTTATTCCAGTCATGGGAGCTATCCCAAAACATCTGTTATTGCAACGAGATCAAAGCCCTGTGTCTGCACACAGATCTCTAGTTCTTCCTGTTTGTCCTCCATACTGCAAGCATTGGTGTACAGGAACTTTATGGAAATATTTCATTGTGTCAGTCTCCCAGAGGGGTGGAAAGGGATCCCCCACAGTCCTGTGGGGGTTATGTCTTTGGCTGCTTGTGATTTGAGATGCTCTCTCTTAAGCCTTCTTTTGTTACTGGGGTGGTTTCTGTAGCTCTCTCCTTCCTATATCTTATGCCTATCAAGCCTGACTATGTCCTCATTCCCCTTCAAATCCACTTTAAAGCTCTCTCAATGAGCTCTGCTAACTCCTGACATAAAATTCTTTGGGACAGGTGGACCTTATTTGTTGCCAGCAGTCTTGGTGTTGTTGGTGACCTATGACCAAAAATCTCCAAATTTTTCTGCTAATGCCTGTCTTGATGCCAGGTAGAGTCACCTTCAGCAGGAGAGGATAGAATACAAAAATAAAGTAGCATAAGAAAATTCTAAAAATAATGATTATGTTGAATGGGTTCATTGTTCAGTTTTCATTGCATTTAAGAGAATCAGAAAATCCATGTGCTTTCAGTTACCTCATCAATTACCTGTAGTGACTTGGAAACACCTTTCAATTACCTGTAGTGACTTGGAAACAGCACATTTTCATTGTTAGCCCTTCTATCTTAGTATGGCTGATGAGATACAATGGATCCTAAACCTTCTTTTATAAGTCTTAATATTATATTGATGAAATATGTTCAAAATTGCAGGTAAATGTGCTAATTGAAAAGAATGCATTGTGTGGCTTTCAGCCTTTTAAGTTTTTGTTGAGTCAGACCTCTGTTTGGAAATGACAGTTTATACACCAAGTAGCTTGTGCAACCAGCAGCTGCTGTCACTGTGGGATTGGTTTCTTGTTGTTGTGACAGGTTTCTTGTCTTTTCTGGACAAGCATAGGCACTATCATTTTACATACCTCTAGTGCCCACAAAATAAAAACAGACTTACACTGGATCAATATGATGAAATACTGGAAGAGGGATGTGCAAAGAGAGTTCAGGAATGGTAGTTTCCTTTTGACAGCTACAAAATTGCTGTAGACAATGTCTTGAAAGAACGTCTGCAGAAAACATCTGACATTGGGTAAAAGATGCACCCAAGGCATTTGACAAGTTCCTCCTGAACAGCTAATTTGTGTGAAAATAAAACAGCTTATAATACTTTCAAGGAAAGTTGGCTTACAAACATGGGTGATTAGATAATGACCAGTACACTCAGAACATGCAGGTTGGACAAATTGTAAATTACATATTGCGTGCCTTAACTCATTTACACAATTATATAAGATCTTTCAAAGGCCTTAGAGACAGACAGTACAATAATTTATTTTCTTGAGCTGGTTACACACACTTCCAGAAAATGGAGTTGCCCTCACACTTAAGAGTTCCCCTCACACTTGCAAGGAACTCCATTCAAACAATGCAGCAAATCTGCAAACTTCTTGTGTTCATGAAAATGTCCATATCTACCCAGCTAACTGTTGACAAAGTTTCATTTACTATGTAACAGCAAATACCAAAGCCAGTTTACTTTTATTAATCATCCTCAACATGAGAAAAACCTTAATGCTCAGTTAATGATCAATAGATGTGGAATTTTTCTGCTAATTGGGCATGAATAATTAGCAAATACCAACATCTCTGTCAATTTTTTATTACACAGCACATCAGACACATTCTTAGTACTTCTTAAAAGTAATTTAACTTTGTTCTTCTGCACATAGGTAATTAAAAAAATGGACCCTTATCTCAGGAATTCAGTATACAGCTTCCCAGCTGTGTTCCTCAGATTTCCAATTAACTCATCTCTCCTGAATTCTGTTCCTGCATTCTTTGATACACTTGCTTAAATTTCTGGAATCATTCTGTTGGTTGCAGTTGGACTTCTCTTGGTAATAAGACACACAGGTAAATGGTGTCTGGACTAGATTCCTTTGCATAAAGTCAGATATCAAGTAGTGGTTATTATTATTTTCTCTTTTCTCTATACAGTTAAGATGCTTTCTACTAGATGACTACTTAGTCAACATCTTCAGGTGCAGGAATCATACCTTACCTGTAGAGGGTAACATAAGTAAGATTAGTCAACCTTGAGTCTTTATTTGTTGAGGGAATATTTTGCACTGAATGCCTTTAAGAATACAGACTTGCTCAATAATATAAACAAGTAATGATTCTTTTATCAGCTACAAGATTGAAAAGACAGATATGAAATCCACCTACAGATCTACTTTGCATTGCTAGAAATTTTTACATTTGAATTCTGCTACAGAGGATTAGAAGACTTTTCTCTAAAAGGAAATTACTTTCAGTTTTATACAAATTTGTGCAATGGAAATAATTTTATGCAATTTCAGTGGAACTGCTAAGAGATGATTTTATAACACTAACATGGGTCCCATGTCTTTGTCTAACTTCCACTGTCTGTAATGGCAATGTTACTAAAACAGAAATGTAACAAAAGCTACTTCTGTTTTACCACTAAGTAGTAATAGTGTTCTAGTGAATTCAGAAAGTTTTGGATTTGAAAAGTTCACTGACTAAATAAAAAACCTTAAACCATCAGTTCCTACAGACTGTAATTCAAGCAAGGAAAAAGTTAAATCTATACTGGTTGAAAGCAGCCTTCTGTGTGCAATCTGGACACACCAGATCAGCACCACCTTCCTGACAGACAGCCCAGCCTAGGACCTCTGCAGCTAACCAAGAGCCTTCATGATAAGCAGCAGGGGGGATTGATAAATGACTGACTAGTGTCACTGACACCATTCAGAACCATTTGGGCAACTGTAAAGCTTACAAGAATAATATCCACATGGTTTTCCCTCTGGTTGCTTGAAAAACCTCCTGGCAGGATTGTTATTTTTGTAAGAGTGGCCCTGGGTTTCCTCCATTTCTTCCTCTCCTGTGACAAGGTGACTTGCTTGTGTTGGAAGAGACCTTAAGGACCATTTAGTTCACCTGCCATATTGCTCAGAGCCCATCCAATCCAGCCTTAAACATTTCCAGAGATGGTATCTGTAAGTTCTCTGGGCAGCCTCTTCCAGTGCCTCACCACTCAAACAGTTGCTTTCTCCTACATATTGGAGTCTGGTGGAGCTTTTCAAACTTTTAAAAAATGATTAATAAACAGTACTTAAACATGCCTTATATATTTGCTTTTCTTCTTAAACAGTTTTTTCTTATGTGAACAGCTAACAGGAACTGTCACATGGTTTTCCTCTAGGGCTGTGAGTGACAAGACAAATTATTCATACTAGGAGAGAGAGCCAGGATTTTTACCTCGTGGGATGAAAGGATGCAGATACAACACTTTCAGAGATTGGAAACAGACAGTGAATTGTTGCTGGCACTGACAGACTTGTGACTCTGACCAAGCTAATATTATCACAGACTGTGCTCTGTGCATGAGCTCAAATGGTAATTAGCAAACAAGTAGTTCACTATCCTATGGTTGTGCCAAATACAGTGACAGATTAATATTATATCATTGCATGAAATTAGGTTCTATTTATAAAAAAAGCTGACTGCTATGCAGGAAACCAGTGCTGAGAAATTCCCGCTGGCAGGACTCCTCTCTCATCTTCATTCTTTTCCTGACAACAGACCAAATTTGCTTGTGTGTAGAGTATGATGATGGCAAGTTTCCTGATAAAGGAACAAAAAAAATTGAATGGGAATTATGCTGACCATCTCTTTTCTTTCCATGCCTACATGGCAAGAGTCTTCAAACCTCTGTGGTTCCAAAATGCAAGAGGTTTTTTGTTTCCTTCCCCCCCTCCCCCCCAAATGATATTTATGAAAACAGTAATCCATTAAATATCCAATAAACTGAATAGAGTTTTTGCCAGCCATGTTGGTGATTAGGCTCAGTCTTTCAGGAGCTTGTAGCTCCTGAAAGAAGGAAATGCTGAGTGGAAAGAAGGAAAGTGGGAAAGAAGGAAATGCTGAGTAGAGGTGGCTGAAGACACACTGAAGTTGGCTGAAGACACAGGGTCAAACACAATCCTGAGTGAAGACAGAGGCTACACACACACACATTAACTGAGATTGATCCAGGTGATGTGGACTGCACTTCTGAGTGGGACAATAACCCTCTGTGTTTATATTTATGTCAATAATAAATTTATATTTATTACAATAACCCTCTGTGTTTATATTTATGGCTTGGAGGAAATGTGCAATTTCGAAGCAAATGCCATGATTTTCTTCATTTACTGATTCCATCCACAGAAATAGTTCTGCTGCATGCAATCAGAGTATTTCTGGAGGAGCCTAGAAGTTAATTTAGAAAAGTTCTTTGGCACTGAGTGGGGAGCTTTAAATTCTGGCTCAATGCGTGAGCTTCATCCCTGAAAAACCTGTGCCTAAGAGAAAGCTCTTGAACTATGGAGAGCTTCCACAATACCTTGGAATAGTTCTTGTGCAATAAAAGAAGGCAAATGTCATGTATGACTTCTTACTTGATCCTGTGTTTGAAGGCTGCCACATACAATGTCCAGCTTTGAAAAGGCTCCTCAGAGAGGTGCCAGCTGGATCCCCAAGGAGATGACACAGCCTGTTAGTTTGTGCATAAGCAGACTGAAAATTCCTGGTGGTGCTCATAGGTGGCTGCTAACCATGACTGCTGTTGGGTATGAGGCAGTCAGTGACAAAAGTGTAAAGAAATTTAATATTCAAGGGTAGTGTTCTTAAAGAGCTGGAGTGATAAAATCCTATCTGGACTTCTGTGACCTGAGCTTCCATGTAGGATGAGGGAGGTGCCCTGTGGAATTTCTCCAGGACATTGATGTGATACTCCCAGCAACTTCCTCCCCAAAAGTGAAGGAGAAAAGGTTTGTGGGTTAATCTTCCTTCAAAAAACTTCAAACAATATGTATAATGGGGGTATTGGGCCCAGGAAACAGAACTATTTCTGATTTGAGGCAAAATCCTAAAGTCCCATGTGATGAGGATGCAAGAGGCTTCAGCAGTAACTACTTTAATCTTCTTATTCTCTTATTTCACATCATCTTACTTGGTAATATAGACAAGCCTGAGTGTCTCCACAGGATTAAGAATATTTATAGATACTGCTAAGGGGGAGAAAAAGTAGGAGAATCTTTCACTACATTCCTGTGATAATATTAAAGACATGATGCAATTATGGCCATTTGACTTATTAGGGCCTGGACTTTCTGATAAGAAATCTGATAAGAATATGCATATATACATATATAAGCAGATATGCATATTTTACATGCTGTTTTGAAGAAAAGGGAAAGAGAAGACCAAACATTCAGTGGCTGGACAGTAAAGATAAAGAAAATGATATTGTGGAAAGTGGTAGTGAGGTGAGTGATATGGTCAGGGGGAGAAGACTGGCTGAGTAGACAAGTAGCAGATATTTTGATGCCTGGTAGTCGTACTTAGGCAGCAAAATGGAATAATTTGATCAGCTGTTGCAAGATGTGAAGCTGGATATCACAGAAATAGGGATGACTGACAGCTATATCCAAAGATGAGCACTACAGAACCCGAATTGTTCAGAAAGATGGATACAATTGAGAAAGTGAAGTAATGTTATATGAAGAAATGTGTTAAACTGTAAATAAGTAGAAAAGAATAGCAATGATAGAGCAATCTAATTCAGTTAAGTCAACCGTAAGAGAAATTTCACTGCACTAAGGGGACCTGTTTTAGACCTCATGTGTTGGATTCATGTTTGGATAGAGAATTCTTTGATTTGATAGAAACAGAAATTCTGTGTGGGGTTGTATCATCATGGGAGCATTTAACTTCCAAATTTTGATCATTAGTCATGATAATTAAACTTTGAAATTAATGTAGTTCTATGAATAATTTAGTTAGAACAACAACTATATTAGCTGGAGAATAAAGATAATGTAAGAACATAATAGATTTTTATAAGTGTGTGGAAGGTGATCCACAAGGTGGGTCCCAATAACTCCTTGTGAAAGAACACAACTTCTGGTGTTCCAGCCATGGTTATTTGCAATATGTATTTATTGTCCAGAAAAAATATGAAGCGGGGAACTACTAAAGGATGCAGGCCTAATCACTACATGGGCAAAAAATCCTTAGAAATGTCATGACAATAAATTGCTGATAGCTGTAGCAGAGGTAGATGACTAACTGATGAAGAGTGAGTAAACTGAAATCATATACAGCAAGAGATAAAAACACTTCTTTTAGGGTATGGGAGGTGGTACAGCTGGAAACCCACAGGTGGGTGCATGACAAAAGTTACCCTGCATCACCTCCTGTGGTGTCCAAAGGCCCTGGGATCTAACAAATTTTTTTCCTTCTAATTTTCTCTTTAAAGTATCTAAACTAACAGGAGAACTGTGTCACAAGCCACTAGAGTTTTCTGTCAGGTGTCTTTGTACCACAGGGGGTGTGTCAGGAGGTCTGTGTGCTGGCTGGGGCCCGTGCCCAGAGATCACAGGGGTACCAAAGGCTAACCCCAGGGCTGAGGGCCATGGCCTGGCCGTGCAGGCAGGCTGTCTGATGCTGTGACCATGTCCAAAGGGCACTTTTCTCACATGCTAGACTCACCATTGGAAGTGTTTATTACAAATGCTGTCACGAGGAGTGCCAAGTGTTTATTTCAAATGCTGTCACGGGGAGTGCTACATCTTTCCACTTTAATACTAACTTCTTTTTGTAGAGTCTGTTCTTCAGCCAAGACATATCATGGCATTCTGACATGTACTAGATCTAATTAATTAATAAATTCAACACAAGTTCTGTGTAGGCTACTGCAGATAGACTGGAGAACAAGTGTTAATATGAATGGCATAGGCTAGACATTTCTTGAGATAGATACAGCTGACATTCCACCACAAGTTACTGATCCAAATAGTGGAGATATTTTAAACATCATTTTGGTAAAGACAAGGAAGAGCTGAAAATAACCTCATTTTCAATGACCATGAGTCAATTCAATTTAAATAAAATGAGAATATATTAAACTATATGAGAATAAAATGTTTCTGAACCTGGATTTTAATGCATATTATAGATGGATGAACTTTTTAGGCTAAAGAAGGCTAAAGAAACTAGTTTAAGCTAGTTTCTTTAAAAAGGCTAAAGAAACTAGTTAACTAGACTGAAGAAGTTCATGCTAATTGTGGGGCAAACCTTGAATTTTTTTTTGGACAAAAATATAAATGTTCTGAAGTATCTTAACAAGACAAATGAGATTCCAGGGATACTTTCAGGTCTGTATCGATGACTAACAAACTGTTTCATTCTACCCTCAATACATATCTTCCCAAAAAAGCCTTGGGGAAAAAAAAAAAAAAAAAAGATGTGAGTAGAGACCTTAGAAATTCCAGGAAAAGAAAATTATTATCAAAGAAAGATACATTTTGAAGATTAGGTAAGGCAGGTCTAAAAGATAGCTTTCTAAAAGTCAAGCTGTGCTAACTCTAAGACAAATTGAAACAAATAGTTGAATGATCTTCAGTGAGATTAATAAAGAAATAAGAAAAGCAGATATGGAGTTGGGCTGGGAATTAGGAATTAGGGCCTAATTATTTGTCTCATTTTTCAATGAAGAGGATGACAGAGAAGAGGAGGATGATGCCGTGACTGCTGGGCGTGAGCATTCGGAAATGGAAACTCGTGCCTCCAAGTCCACAGCATCAAAAACAATCATAATGTGCTCAAACTGGAGGAATGCACCTTCCAAGCCCAAACACTGAAATAACCAACACATTAAACTGCAAAGATGTTAGGAAGGATTTAAAAATAAAATTTATTGTTGAGATAGTGGTGAAGAGCATATGCATTACCTACGTTGTAGGAAAAAAGAGACAAAATTGAAAACTGAAAAGTAATTGGAACAACCAGTTATCATTTCATCATTCAATTTTATTCCAGTTCTTTGAATAATTATTGAAGGAAAGAATAGCTAAAGACATGGAAAGAAATACAAAGTAACACACTTTTCAGAAAGCATTTGATCCTGTGTCATACAGAAACACTAACTGGAAAATAAAGGTTAACCTGGGAATGTAAGGTGTTTATGCATTTTGTTCATGGGGAGCTGTCATTTTTTGCTTGAAAGACAAGCCTCCAGCTGTTGTGAGGATACACTGGGCACCTCAAGGATCAGCCTGAGTGTCAATCATTTAGTGTTTTCATTAGCAGCTTTGTCAAGAGTAGAGGTCTGGTAGTAAAATCCACTGATGGGAGACACTATCAGTGCAGAAGACTATCAGGATAAATGATGGAGAAAACGTGAATGTTGGTCATCCCTTGGAGGACCATGAGACACCAGTCAAGTGAACTAATGGAAAGGAGTTTTAGCAATGCTAGTGAGAGTTTTTAAAGCATAATGTAAGCACTAGACATCTGGTGCTGGTGGTTTCTAAGCCTTAGAAGAGTGATGTTTGCAATGACCAGTTAATCAGAGCAAGGTCATTTTAGGATGTAAGGAGGTATTTTAGGAAATGCATTGCATGAAACTGTAACTGCTCATGATAAGGGGACTAGATATGAGTCTACTAAATCCTAATGAGGATTTAGGAGTTCTTTTCCTGGCCTATGTTCTCATGAGGAAGTTGAGAGATAATCTTTGAAATTAATAAAGAATGAAACCTAACGGGAAGAGCAGCTGAAGACTTAGGAGCTTGACGGAACTACAAAACAAAAAAAATATTCTTTAAATCAAACTGAAATGAAAATCTAACAGAATAAATGGGGGTAAGAGGCAAAGAAGCAGCTCATTGCTGGGCTCTCTCACTATGGTCTGTATACAAATTTGTCATTCCCTTCCATTATTAAAGGTTTTAAAATGTGATAGGAAAAGAAAGAAAGAAGAGAGGCATGCAGAGATTTTCTTTTCTTACCAGTTCTCATCCAAGCTGACCTGACAAACACCATGCATCTGCAACAGCCTGGTTTTAGACTTGGGCAGTGCATGCCTCCAACTTGTTTCTGAAATTACTGCAAATGCAAGCAAATCTAAACATGCTGGCATGAGAGGAAGTCTGGGACAGCATCAGTCACCGTTTTCAGGATAAAAATGGCAAAATTCTGCAGGCTATTGAGGTAGAAACAGAATGAAGAAGCAAAAGATATTATTCTAAAAAGAAAATTTCCACATCTAAGCCTATAGTGGCGTCCATAATAAATACCAAGTTTTTTGTCATTAGTTTCTGAAAATGAACAGCTTCACAGTCAGTAAGCACTGATTAGCAAAAATGAAGGTGAAAACCTTTAAAAAGCCATGGTAGTGTTGCCTAGAAAAACAGATCTGCATGCCTCACAGTAAACTGAAGAATTTTATGATTACTTTGAATAAACACAAGGGAATGGGTCCCAGAGAGGGGTAAGAGCTATTTAAGTGAAAGGGCAGTCTTGGCATCTGAACAAATGCATATAAACCATCCACGAAGACATTTAGGCTGTAAAGAGGAAGGCAGTTTTGAATTGTCAGGGGATAGACACAAATTCAGTAGCTGTGGCCATGCCAAAAAAGTTTGAAGTTGTCCAAGTGTATGCTGTAAATAGTTATTAAAGATGGAGTTTGATCAGTGTATTAAAAAATTATGAGGATGTGTTTCTTTGTGAGGCTCAATTTGACTACTCGGGGCCTTTAAGATAACAGCAGGAACTCAGAGGTCTTGCACCAAGTACCTTCAGCACCAGAAACCCAGGATAATCACTTTTCTCAGTATATGAACTTTGCAGTAGCTGCAGAGCTGGACACACTGGCAGTGCAAAAAGCACTCAACTGAGCCTCGGGGCAGGAGCAGCACTGAAGTCAAGCTCCAGGCTTGAGCATTACGGGCATTTTGCAGAAAAGCTTCAGATTTATTTCCTTTTGTCCACAAATTTAGCAAATCTCTCTACCTGGTTAAACCCTGCCTGGTACTGTAGTCAGCAAAGCCCCTTCTGACTTCTCTCGTACAGTTACACTCTGTGAAACCAGCTCAGCTTGCGCTGCATAACCATAGGGTTCACAACCAGCAAGGCTTCCTGGCACTGTTACCAAACTCTGTGCACACCACTGCCACCTTGGACTGCAGGGGGTTGTCTGCAGCTCACCTGGTATGTGCCATGTGCCACTAACAACAGTAGCTTATTAATAGTGCCTTAAGGAATCAGCCCCCACAGACTACTGCTTCAGAGAAACATCTGCCATGACGAACTGGCTGTGTTCACAGTTTCATTTACATGACCACTTGACAGCCATAATTAGGAGTTATTGGAAAGTGGGGTAACTCACCCATGCAGTACATGACACAGCATAGGTCAGTGCTCAACAGCTGAGCTGGGGAATTCAAAACTGCCACCAAGAATTCAGCCAGTTTTTATCTGACACCCACTTTGTTGTCATGCCACGAAAGGAACACAAACAATAAAGCCACTTGCAAGAGGAAATGAAATAAAAGATTCTGGGGTGGGGAATGTAGTTTTCTTAAAGGTTCAGAGCCACTTCTCCCCCTGTAGGGCTGCCCTCGGGGTGCTGGTGCAGAACGCTGACTCAGCACACTGGGTGGAAGGTGGGGAGCAGTGAAACACCTGCAGTGCAAACAGCTGCTGGGCAGATGTCTGTGCCTGCTCCTGGGCACTGTCCAGCAGGAGAAATCCCTCCTGCAGAAGCTGATTGAAAGATTCAAGAAATTGCTTGGCAGTGGCTAAGTTCATTAACCACTGGTGAGATTTCTCCACTGTAAGCTGAGGTGCAGGTTCATGGCCTCTGTGACATTCTCTGCCAAAGCATGACCATGATTCCCAGAATATAATGCATCATGATAGGAAGTATGATTTAATGTTGAAATGAGAAGTGTTTTAAGATTAACAATTTATAGACATTCATCCCCTCTCTGTGGGCATGACAGTCACACTCTGTGCCCTCACTTGGAGCTTTGTGTTCCCCATGTATTTTAGTGGAGTAAGTGACTTGTTAGGAGAAGAGATTAAAGCCACATAGGAAGAAGATAAGATGGACAGATAAATATTCTGTCATGAGCAAGACAAAAAGAAGAAATTGAATGCATGGGGGGAGAAAGGGGAAGGCTCTTGCTTCTCTTGCCTTTTGTAAAGCATTGATGCTCTGCTAAGAAATGCCCTACAGCTGAGCCAATGCCATGCTTTCCTTGACATGCAGGAAACTGTACTTGCCCTTTTTGAGACAGTGGGCAGAAGACTATTGGGACAAATGATCCAAGTATTAAATCTGGTCAGGATTCAACAGGTTTCTCCCAGGGCTGGGAAGCCTTCCATGTACTCTGCCAGAAGGTTCCAGCTAGTTCTGCATGGGAAAATCTACCCCCAGACCGGTTTTAAAATCAGCAGCCTTCCCAAAGCTAGGCTTCACCCTGCTCCCCATCTCCTCTGAGTGAGGGGACCGATCCTTGGACCTCAGAGTGGTTTGTGAGATAGGAATGAGGTGGGTCAGGGTTTGAAGCACCTTCATGCTGCAGGCAAGGGGGAGTGGGCAATGCAAAGTTAAAGGCTTGCTGAGGGGATGAGCTGAATATGAGGAGGAGACAGGGAGCTGGAGGCAGTGATATGGGGCAGTCTCCCCTGAAGAAAAAGGTGGAAGTGGAAGGAGGCAGCCTTGTTATTGAGTTGGAACACTAAGATTTAACTAAAGTCATTACAATCATTTAAATCTGATTTCCCAAGCAGTGCTAGCCAATATTGCAAATGGGCTGGCAGAGAGGCAAGACAAGTTCTGAACAGATGATAAAGGCATCGACTTTTGTATAGCTCCTTTCAATGCCCCTGAGGCACCTGCATACATCTTTATGCCTGCACAGCTTGTCATGTGCTATTCTTCACTTATCTCTGCTACAGCTCTTCCTGATCCCTTAGCAGCTTTCCTTGGAAGAAAAGAGAAATGGACAATAGACCCTGAGACCACTGCACTATTTCTTTATTCAGGTTGACATTTGGCAGCAAGACTTTGCTGCCTTTCAGAAGTCAATGTCTTATAGAACTGATGGCAGCAGAGGTATCAGGGGCTTTGCCTCCCCCACTGAGCATCTGAGCCCTGCATAGTGGGAGAGCCCTGGGGTCTGAGACTGCTAACACTGGAGATGTTTTTGTCTTCTGCCTTTTTCCTGTTGGAGGGAAATCTACTCTTACCTAGGGCCTTTTATGAGATTGCTGAGCCTTCTAAACTCATTGATTTGGACATGGCAGACTTGATAAATTTTGAAATACTTGAAAAAATATGGAAGAATTCTACATGATTTTTTTAATATCTTATAATAATATCTTCATATTGTAAAGCACATCTCATCTTATATTTGCTATCAAGTCAGTCCATCAGTAATGTGTCCAGTTTTGTTCAGTACTACCACAACAGCCCTTGCCCTGGTGCTTTGGTAAACCTGATACCCCTACTGGCTCCTAACTGGAAAGGTTAATTTTGGAATTTCACTTCTACAGAAGTATATTTCTGTGACTTTAATTTGATTCTTGCCAATTAACCCCAAGATTTGCACTATACAGCAAAGTTTACCAGTATAGTATTCAGCAAATCCTTGTGTGTATGCACATGGAATTTCAAGTCCTGACTAGGTTTATGATATCCATATGTAATCCTTTTTGAACATTTTGGAAGTCCAGGACATGTGGTGTTCTAGTGCTGCAATGCCTCTGAGGTAAAGTAATTCTTAGTACTTCCAACACAGCAAACAACCACAGCAAACAGCAGTGCTGATTTTCAGCACTGATGCCTGGAAGTCACAGAAAGTAGGTCTCCCTCCACTTTAAACTTCTAGCATATGCCTATTAATATACCACTGCTGGTGATTTCTGCCTTAGAAATGATGATGTATGGTCAGACATTGAAAGAACTGGAACAATATAAGGCAAAGCAGCAGTGCAAGGCAAAGGGGAAAACCTGACAAGGTCACAAAACCCTCTGAGACTGACATGGTCTGCCAGAAAAGCAGAGTGGGTACTTGCAAAGTTAAGTATAAAGCTTGAGGGCTTGCTAGGTGACCTATGAAACACCCCAAGGTCATGCTGCCCACTGGCTGATTTAGAAGAATGAACCAGGAGATGTGCTGTTTCCAAAGGGAGTAAGGGGATTCTAACCCAACTGGATCCAGAGATGGAGCCAGAGGAAAGAAGAGTTTAACTGGAATTGCAACAACTGGGTCTTCCTTCATAAATGTTCCTAGGTTCTGGAGCTCCATGTCCTTTTCTATAAATAAATAATGGCTGAAAATCTGTATAATAAAATTGTTTCCTGAAGAAACTGCTTTAGTTTCACTCTGGTAGGCATCAGAAAAACAATTCCACAAGCAGCTCAAAATGTTCCCAAATGCATCAGTCAGCAAGTGCTTCTATCACTACATTGCAAGCAACAGAAAGACAGCATAAAAGGTATTAGAGCATTACAATAAATGTACAGAAAATATTACATCTGCCTTGTAAACAATCCAGTATCTTGTCATTCAAATTATTTGCTTTTTGAAAATAAATGTCTAGATGACACATGAGTTTCAAGAACTCATCCCATCAGAATAGCCACTGGCTTCAGTAATTCAGCAATCTTTAATGCATCATTCCTACCTCTCCTGCCTCTATTACCCATGACATCCATGAATTCATTTCTCAGTCTCATAGGTCTCTTTGCATTGGAAAGTGGTACTAAAAAGTGACAGAAAGACAACAGTTTTCAACCTGTTGACCTATCCCAAACAAATGTATTGGAATTATACCAAATTTACTTCAAAGTTCATGAAAATATCTATGAAAATATTTAGTTTGGGGCAGTACATTCTTAAATCTGCTGACAAAACCCTCATCATGATGATGAAACCATAGGCCTATCAAAAACAGGTTCTTTAATTCTCTCCAAAAGTCCAAGTTCAAAGTATGAAGGAAAGGAGAGAATGGAGTGGTTAGTCCAGTTGAAACACAGGGACTCCAGAAATACAAAGGGAAGTGCACAAGATGTCATGCAACTCCAGAGACATCAAATACAGAGACAGTAAAACCCAATTTCCTTAAAACCTGAACAGCAGCAGTCATTCTGTACAGGCTCTGTATACTTGGTATTGAAGACAAAATACCATGTCACAATTTGCATCTCATTAAGCTCAAGAGAAACATAAAAATTGCTGAGGCAACCTGTGCAGAGCCCTGTGAAGATGGGACTCTACAGCTTTGCAGCAACCTGAGACCAAAGAAATGGACATCTAGCAGTGTCAAATAAAAGTAACCTCAACTGTTGCTATACTCTATATATTCTGTTGGTATATTCTATATATCCTATACTGATAAATGAAATACATAAGAGCTACCTCACTGACCAGAGAAACTAGGCTGACCTTGCCCAGTAGTAAACTGGACAATAAGAGCAAAGTATTTTTATTTGGATTCATTACTAGAATAATTTTTGTTTAGTAAGAAAGTGCTATGTTGAATTGTACTAATTGTAATAATAGTGTGGCCATCTACTCTAGGTAGTAAGGTGCTGCTATAAATTTGGTGGAAGTAATTTGTGTATTCAAGAATTATGTTTTCATGTGTTAACTTCTGTGTTCCCAAAGTATGAATTATTTAAAAGGCACAGTTAAGGACTGGCTCTTTGGAGCTTTGTCTTGTGTGCCTGTGGGATTCCTGTGATGTCCCTGTACCAGCTTGGGGGTATCTTGCTTCTACTTAGGAGGGCTATGGTAAGCAAAGCAAATAACTATCATTATCTCACCAGTTCAAATAAAAAAGTCTTTCTGCTTAAGCAAACCATTATTTCTGTAATAAAATCCTTGTGGCCAGTCAGAAACAAACCTCAGAAAAGTAATTATTTCAGCTGAATATAACCAACCTGATGTGACCAGGAGCAGACTTTCTGTCAGATCCTGTGCAAAGCCATACTTGGAGACTTGTGCAGAAAGACACAATAATGGCTTCACTTACTTGGATTTCAGCTTCTCTCAATATAGGTATGTGGCCTGACATCCTTTGCCAGCCAGGGCTGCCAGCTATAATGTCTTCCCTCTTACCAGGTCAAAGTACCTCTCATTTTTGGTAGTATGGAGAGAAACATTTCATCTGAAACTTTTTTTGCCAATAAAGAGTGCAGCAAGTTCAGTGGAAACATATCAAACATTCAGTTGATCAGTGTGAACTCTACTGACTGAATACAACACAAAAGCATTTCTGAGAAAAACCATAAGTGCTCAGTTTTTATTGAGAATCTTTCAAAAATAAAGTGCATTTTCATCAGAGCTAGAAAAGATGTTATTTGAGTTGTATTGGCAATTGATTTTTCTTGCCAAGTTTGCCACCATTCTTTTTTATCAAATTCCTATATACTTTAAAAATTATTCTCACCACTTTTGATTAACTCGCTGACCCTTCCTGACACTTGGTTATCCATAAAATGGTTTGTAATTCTGTAACATAACCTACATTTTCTTTTTCTGCCCATGCTGGTTGATGCAAGGTCTGACTACTTTGTTTTCATATTGACAGAACATATGGTAATTTTTCCTGTGGTTTCCCTCCACTCCTGCATCTTATCCATCAGCATGTCTTTCATCCTCTTGTATTTGTCTTATTGATTACAGGTTTGTTCTTCACCTTCTCTCATGCCTTTGGTGTCTTCTTAATCTTGATTAGGAAACTAATTCGATTAAGGTTATCACTGCTCAGACAGTTATCACGTCACTTGCCATCTGTTGCTCAGGATATTTTTTCTCTCTGCCAATCCTCTTTCCACACAGCACACAATGGGTAGGGTTTATACATTGTCTACAACACGACAGGCAGATTGTATTCAAGGTTCAACATTTACCTATATATTTGTCTGAAATGGGGAAGCCAAAAAACCCTGCTTTCTTGGAGATGGATGCCAGTATTAAATATTTTTGGTTATCTGTGTCTTATCTGTGAAGGTGAAGACACCCAAGCAGCCTGCAGTGTGAACGAATGCCTGCTGAAGACTCAGTTAACTTCTGTCTCATGGATGAAACTCAGCCAAAACTGCAATTCAAACTCAACCAGTCAGGATCCTCTCCTGATCCCTCCAGTACAGGAGGGCCACTGTAATGTGCCCTTACATTGAATGAGGCAGGTAGGAGCATTGGCTGGCTGCAGCTTCCATGGTTTCCACAGTTCCTGGAGCAAGACCTCCATCCACCCAAGGGAACCAAATGGGGACATAAAAATGAACAGTTTACCACGGTTTTGGAATGAACAGCTGTGCACTGCTCTGGACCCAAGATATAAGAGATTTAAAAGGGACTACAGTAAACATACCTAGAGTACAGAAGGGTGGAAGGAGAGGTGGCATCTGATCCCAACTTTGGGAAGTGCTTTTGAGCTCTCATTTCTTTCTTCTCAGTCTTTCAGTCTGCTCCTTCATTTTTCTGTTCAAATGTTTCCTCTAACTTCCTTGCAAGGATTTTCCCCACTTCTTAGTCTATTGTTTCCACATGCTTCCTGCAGATATTTCTCCATCTTCTCCTGTCTGTTTTCTTCGTCCTTGAACTTGTCAGCAACATTTGCAGGCTGATTGCTCCCTTGTCAGTCACTCAGACACATTCCTGCTTTCCCTTTCCAGTGAGCTGCAGATGCACTTTTTTCTCGAAACTTCCTGTTGGGACCTTGCTTTAATTGGCTTTATTTGGGGTTTTCAGGCCTGTATCTGAATGCTTTACATGTCTACACGTTTGGGGCCCAGGCCACTCTAACTATCCCTACTCTCAATTATTCATACATCAAAATCCTCACAAGCCTTTGTTACTATAGTAACAAATATAAGTGCTAAACACTTCTCTGACAGTTTGTGTTAAGATTGCAGTTCTTTTTGTTTCAAATTATTAGTGTGCAAGAGGCACCTCACTTTTGCTCACCTTGAGGGCAAAAAGGGATCCCACAAGGACATCCCTCTTCCAGTGCCAGTAGGCAGGAGCATTGGTTGTCACAGCTCTGTCACGTCCAATAATGCAGCCAGCCTCTACAGAGCAACAGCCCTTGCTGATATGAAACTTCTTTGCAACAGACTCTGTAACACTTGGAGATAAGGTCTGTAAGCTTCCATTTGAATAAATGCCACTCTGATGATATGTTTTAAACAAAAAGAATTTCTTTTGACAGCAAATGAGTATATATTATTCAGCTGCATACCACTATTTGACTGTTTTAGCTCCTTTGAAAATCTGCTGGAATGGGTAATCAAATATCTTTACTGATCTGGTTCTCCCCATGTCTGTGTGTGGACAGCCAAGAAAGAGAGTGTAATTGAAAAGCTCAAAAGAACATAACAATAGAAAAAAGAACATAATAATAGAAATTTAGGTGCACTAGCTCAGCATTTCCTCCTTGTATCATTATTCTCATTCCCATATCCCCACACCCTGTCACAGCAGTGGGCAGCAGCACATCCCTGGGGCATTCTGCCAGTCTCACACAATCTGCAGTTCAGTGAGAGTATCTTTATACTTAGGGACATTTCATGAATTTTTCCTTCCTCAACTAATTTTCCCATTTGATTCTTGTTAACTTTCAGTGTCCATAATATCCTGAGGTAAAGAGTTCCACAGCTTAGTTATCAATCAGATGACAGAAAAAAAAAAAAAAAAAAAAAAGAAAATTATTTTAAAATTTTCACCTGCTAGTTTCTTTTAATGATTCTTAATTCCTGGGTTGGAAATTACAGCCAACAATATTCTTAGCCATGTACCTCCCACTTGTATCCAGACCCTGTATCTGGTATGTCATGGTTTTGAGGGGAGGAAGAGTCCTGGCCTCCTCAAGCTGTCCTGGTATGGTAGAGATTTGCTGCCTCTGCTTGTTCCTGCACCCCCTGCCTGAGCATTTTGCAGATCTACTCTACTGAACCACAGTTTCCCCTTCTAAAATCCATGCTGATTATCCCCAGTATCCATGTCATGTTTTCAAGTGGTCACCAAATCAACATTTCTATCACTTTGCCAATACAGCCACCATCTTCCTGTTCTGCAGTGACTTTTTTTCTCCTCTAAACTCTTTGAAAACTGATATAAAATTAACTATCTCCCAGCTTCTAATACCAAAGAAATTTTAAACAAGAGGTTAGACAGTGCTATTGAAATGTTGAATGCATCATCCTTAAGTTCCTTTAAAACTCTGTTACTGTTGATCCTTCTGATCATGAATTTAGTCTATTTTTTCCATGAACTTTGTTATCTCCATTTCAGTTTGAAAAAGAGCATCTGATAAATCTCCTAGAAGAAAGACCTCCAGTGTGGGAACCTCCCCAAACTCCTCCAAAGTAACAGCGTGTACTGAAGATTTATTTTAGATTGTTTTCCTAGAATATTTCTGACTTTTTCTGCGACTTTTATCATACATTTCTCAGAGACTTTATTCTTTGATCATCTTCCTGGACTTCTGGCAGATTTCCTCCTTCTAATGTTTTTTGCAGAAGGATTAGTAGTTTTTTTGCCTTTTACAAGATGCTCCTCAAAACTATTTTGCTGCCTTTTTTTTTT
>VZRH01005837.1:1498434-1538213 GCA_013397555.1 Urocynchramus pylzowi
TTTTTGCTCTCTCTTATTATGCTTGAATTAAAAGTCAGATTGCCAGAGTTTAAAGTTGTCCTTTTTTCCCAAGCTCCAAAGTTCACAGATGACAGCTGTAGGGCTGATTCAGAGAGAAATAGTTGAACTTTGTAAGGACCCAGTGCTCCATTTGCTCTTATGAACAGTCATAGTGAAGATCTGCAAATTCAGATGATCTTGAGTATTTGCATCTCCCAAGAAAAATCAGTGAATTTTTCCCAAACCCTATCACAGAAGATGCAGTATTTTAGTCCATGATCACTGCATTTTATCTCTGCTGATGCAGCAGTCATAAATTCTATGAGCCACATCGATAATGATTGTTTTAAGTGAAATGTTTGTTTTAGAGCGTGAGAATAACTATATATTTCATCCTGCTGGAGAAGAATCATGGTGCCTTCAAACATTGCCTCTGGCTGACTGCATGGGACATTTCTAACACATGGGAATGCTGTGTGATAGCCCCTCATGGTCCAGCAGCAGCCTTCATTCCCCACATTCTGTGTCTGTGCTGTCAGCTCCCTGGGCTCCACTGTGAATCCCACAGTGTGTTTAAACAGTTAACAATTTTTAAATGTGAAAAATTTAGACATTTTCTTAAAAAGAAGTATGGAAAGCACACCGGAAGGGTCCTATGCAGATCCAGAAATCAAAAGTAAATTTAAAAAAAGCCAGCACTTCCAGCCTTCTGCTAGGACCCATGTTGAGACCAATACACAGAGGACTTGTTCCCAGTGGGGTCTCCCAAGGCCATAGAGACCTGTGGAGGAGATGTTCAGCCCATATGCTCAGCACCAGCAGCAGAGCACTCCTGACATTGTGAGCAACATTCCTTCTCTGGGCAGTAGGACCTGGCAGTCACATTGAAGGGTTTGCTCTATATACTATATCTTGTTCATAAATCCCTCTCTTGTTTAGAAATGGAAACCTTCAGGTTGCCATTGTTTTGAACCCCAAACTCTTGACGTTTATGGTAGGAAACTTTCTGGTTCCAGCATGGACCCATCATTTAAAAGACCATATTTCAGTTCTGCCCTGGAAAAGTCATCCCTGGAGGCACAGCCTCTTCTCAGGATGGACAGACCCTCTCTGCCACTGCCGTGGTGTCCTGGTTTAGGGCAAATTGAAGAGAAAACCTCTAAAGGGGTTCCTCTAGAAAGCAGATTCAAGTGGCTCCTCCCCCAGCTGGTTCAGGAAAATATTTCCTTGGAGAAAAGTGGAAAAAACCTGTTTATTTAACAGGCAAAGCATTCACCAGCACAAAAAATGAACAATGTTAAACAATAAAACCTCTTGCTGCTCTGAAGAGATGGCAAATTGACAGAGTCCTTGTCGAGGGCTGTGGCTCGGCTCGCTCAGTCCCTCATCAGTCCCTCCTGAGCTGGAAATGCCACGGCCCCGGCTCTGTGGGCCCCAGGTGTGAGCTGCCACTGCTCTCCTGGCTGTTCAGTGCAGAGCAGGGTTAAACAGTTCCAAGGAAAAGAAAAGCCACTGCCCAGGAACTGCTCTGCCTCAGCTAGCTAAAGCCCAGCTGCAGGCAGAGGAGAGCTGTGTCCCGCTGTCTGTCCGTGCTGCAGGCAGCGCAGCCCAGGAGAGGATGTGGGGGAGCAAGCCCAGTTTCTGATAACAAACTCTGCACTTCTCTCCCCCCTTCACTCTCAGAACCAGTCTTAAAGGTGCAAAACTTATTTCTGGGCTAAACAAATGAATGGGGATACAAATATGATAAAATCACCCAGGATACATGGGAACCTGCAGGTGTGCAGGACAGGAATCAAGAAGAGTGTTACCACAACTTTGCTTTCAAACACATGAAGCTCACTCATTGTTCTTTTAAAGCACACCAGTCCTGAGCTGACTGATTTCAGGCTTCATACATAACACTGTTTCTGAAGCTCTTACATAAGGAGATATGTTTGAACACATACCTTTTTCCTCCTGGAATGTGAACCAGCCTTCTGCTGTCAGACTTCTAATCTGACATATTTAAATACCTGATAGGTTAATAATAGTGTCTGGGATCATAATGCTTGTAACAACTTCAAACTCCAGGCAACATTTCCAGATTATCAGCACATTTTTCTTACTACTTAGATAATATTGTGTAATTTGCTCAGGGAAGATTTGTATTATGGCTGACACTGATGAAATACATGCAAGATATCTAAGGTTTGTAAATAGATATGCACAAGACCTTAAAAGCTGCAAGCTTGAATATTGTTAAAACATTCTCTCCCTTACACTCTCCAGGTAATATGAACTGCTCAGACTGTGCTTCACAGTGTGATGCTGCAGTACTTCAGTACATTTGGCTGGGAAGGAATTTATTAAGTAAAGTCCTGTATAAAACATGCCCTTCAACATCAAAGGCTGCACTGGATCTCAGATTTTACTATGGAAATACATTGTAGAGAAAGACAATATGTATAAACCAGCCTGAGGTACTGAGACTGCAGTTTCTCAAAATAAAGAAACTTTTTTTTCCCCCTGTTGTTTTGTTTTGTTTTGTTTTGGTTTTGGTTTTTTTGTTTTGTTTTNGGTTTTTTTTTTTTTTCCTTGGATAAACTTTTAGTTGAAAAGCACCTGGGTGCAATTTCCTTCTGGATTTGTTTTCACCATGGGCCCATCTTAGCTTCTACTGAAGTCAAGTACAAAATTGATTGAATGGCATCAAGGTCAGTCCCTCTGTAGACATTATAAAGAAATAGGGAGTTTGATTTATAAACTTCATATAAAAATTGTTACAAAATGCAGTTTTCTTCACCCAAAAATATTCAAGATGAACAGTTATTTATGGGTACATGTAGGACATTTTTGGTACTTCAGCATCCAGGCTCAAGCTGCAGAAATATGATCCTTGTCTCAAATACCAGAGCTTCAAAGGCTCAAATGTGACTGTATCTATTCTGGCTTTCGTGCCCTCTCCAAACCAGTGCAGGGAGACTAAAAGCCTTTGGTATGTATTTGTTCCATAAGTGGAGAGTTTTGCTATAGCCTATGGCCATAACCTCTGCTGCAGGTACATGGCTATGCAGCTGCCTTTGCTCTCCTTGGTCCATGACCTGGAGTGGATCCATATCCAGTAGCATTAAGGGAAGTGAATACGGGCAAGGATGCTTTAAAAATCTTTCCCCTTGATCTACTGACACAGCAATTATTTCTATTCATCAGAGACTCAAAGCATGTGATCACTATGGTCCTTTGGTTCTTTAAAACTTGTGGGAAATAAGGTGTGGAAATATAAAAAATAACAACTGGTGATTTTAAATACTTCAGTTTTGGGTGCTTCAAACACTCAGGCAGATCTGGTTAAGCAGCCAAACTCCCTAGCTATGTAAGAGGTTCTTGCTCATAATATTTCCAAGTAGGATTGATTTCAGGATTTCTTTTAGCTCCATTCAGTAATTCAATCTGACATGAGTAAGAACAACCAGCAATCATATCATCAATGTACACAGAGATTAGCACAGATAAATTGAACTGTTTACACTTCAACTGCAGTCCATGGAGACATGGTCAATACAGTCAGTGATGTCTGGATGGCAATTCCCTGATCAATGGAATGTGCCTGCTTCCAGGTGAGCTGGAGATCTCTTCAGGTCCCACTGGCTGTATTGACTGCATCCTCTGCAGCTATACAGGGACTTAGTGGACACTTGAGTGCAAATGTGCCCCTCCACATACAGACAGGTACACTGAAGTATTGCCTTGCAAGCTGAATCCTGTCCTGTGCATCTCCCCTGCTTTTGTCAACTCTGCATTTGCACAAATGAGGGACAGCTCTGACTATGTTTGGAAGAGAATCAACTTTTTGTCAAGAAAAGGATTATCAACTAGAATACATGCCTGCAAATTATCTGAAGCAATTCCTAAGTGAGAAAAACTTTTTGAAGTATGCCAGTGAATTAGAAGATACTTTCCTTTTCTTCTGTACTTTAGCTTTTGGGTTCAGTCTAATACAGTATTTCTGCAGTGTAAATCCAAACTTCATGAAGTGCCATGAAGGAAGTCATAAGTGCAAAGTGTAGATGATGAAGGCCAAAGTGCCCATGAACTATGAACTGTTTTGTAATTAATTAGAAATTTAGTCATCACCCTAAGAGGTTTTGACATGCCTTTCCTGCCTCCCATTGCACAGTTTAGGGATTTATGTTCCTTTGCTGTAGCAGTAACAGGCCAGGCAACAAAGGGAAATATTTGTCATTATAAAGGAAACAAAAATTCTGGCTCACCTGTGTTAAAAGTATTATCTCTGCACTGGTAAACAAACTGTATAGATGAGCCAGGATTTCAATATTCTGATGCTCTGGACACATCATTAATACCCTAATGTGTAGCTATAATCATATTAGAAGGAATTGGTAGCAGAAACAGTGTCCAGCAGCACCAGGGCAGTGCTGCTTCCCCTGTGCTTGGCTGGTGGACCACACCTTGAATCCCATGTTCAGTTCTGGGCCCTTCACTACAAGACAGCAAAGGGCTGCAGTGTGTCCAGAGAGGACCAACAAATCTGGGGAAGGATCTGGAGCACAGGTCCTGTGAGGAGAACTGAGGGAGCTGGGGGTGTTCAGCCTGGAGAAAAGGAGGCTCAGAAGTGACCTTAGCACTCTTACAACTGCCTGAAAGGAGGCTGTAGCCAGGTCAGTCTGTTCTCCCAAGTAACAGGCAACAGGATAAGAGGAAATTGCCTCAAGTTACCAGAGGAGGTTCAGATTTTTTTACTGACATTCCAAGGACTGGAAGAGGCTGTCCATGGAAGTGGTGGAGCCACCACCCCTGGAGGTATTTAAAGGATGTGTAGATATCTCTCTTAGGGACATTGTTTAGTTGTGGACTTAGCAGTTCTGGGTTGATGTCTGGACCTGATCTTAAAGGTCTTTTTCAACCATAGTGATTCTATGAATCTATGATTTTTTCATTATTCCATTTGTAGTTCTTGCCTTATTGACAATTTGACAATTTACCATTTCTGAATAATTGTTCAGCATGTCTAATCTTTTTAAAAAAGGTTTGTAACTAAAGCCTACTTAAGCCTTCTTAAATATGGCTCTTTTTGTCTTTAGAGTTCACAGTTCCCTCAGCATTTCTGTTTCCAAAGTACGTGAGTTTCCATTTATACACCAACCATACAGGAATCTGATCTCACACAGTGCAGTCACAGTGGAGTTAGTCTAATATTTTAAATGAAATAATGAATGTGAAGTAAATTTAATATAATGTCAACAGAATATGGGCTACAGTAAATTGATGTAGCTGGAAGGAATTAGAAGGCAGATAGCTTTAGACAGAGAAGATGACAGGTCAGCTTTGCCAGCCAAGAGATATCTCAGATGCTTTTGCTCAACAACTGCTTTTCTTTTCTGGTCAAAGTCCTCTTCACCTACATGCAGACACGTCAGAAGTATTCAGGCAACAAGCAGATTTCTGTCACAAAATGCATGATCATCTGCTGTGTAATAAACTGTGTGCTTATGCTCAAGCATTAGAAAGGTTTACATGTTGTGCTCATGGGAAGCAGTAGCAATTAAACCAGATTTTAGTATTTGATTTGGGTGAGCCAGTATTTCTAATATAGAAGCACTGTTTCAGTACAGCATATCTGAAAAGAAAAACATCACTGCAGGCATTGGCCTAGTGTTTTTGGAAGTTTTTTTTCTCTGATGGAGTTAAGTAGGATGTATATTAGTGCAAGATATATTCTCTTATCCTCCAGCCCTGCTAAAATGCTAAATATGGCCCCCAAAAGACTATTTGCTTCTGGATAAGTTGTGTCCAAACATTTAAATTGCAAATGCACTCTGTATGCTAATTTCAAATTCAGAAATATCATCAAAGTTGGAGTGGAAACATTTTGTGAACTTTGGATTTTCCTTCTTTTGATCTTCCTCCACTGCCCTAGAGCCATTCATATAATTGTATTTTCTCTTTAATTAGTACCAAACCATTCATGGTATCTTGGATACATCACAAGCAAATCCTAAAGCAAATTTAAACAATAAAGCACAGTGCACTGAAATTGCAAGGGAGGTAAGTCACAGCAGATGGGGAGACCATAAACAAATTTCTTAACACTTTTCAGTTTGCATTCTCAAAAAGTATCATTTCTTCTGATAAATATTTATTTTCTTTGAATGGAAAACTATGAATAGAAAATGATTTTGGTTTGTGAGCAATGCAAAGGTAACTCCCAGGGGTGGGACCTAAGCAATAAAAATCACGGAGATGCCAAGTCAAACAGATGTGCCCCTGCTGACAGTAGTTTGGGAAATAAGTTTTTAAAAAAGTAATTATACACTCATTGCATCAATGCTGCTTTCCTATTAAAAGATATATTTCCTGTACACAATTCTTTTAGATTATGAGTGATCTGTTTTCCAGTTGGAAGAAATTATTTATCTTGGCAAAAAAAAGTCTGTAATGCAATTTGTCAAATGCTAGTTTGATGCTAGTTATTAACTACAATATTATAATTTTGACTGTAATTCAAAACTAGAAAATTAAATCTGAAGTTCAAGCAACATCTCTAACTCACCAACCATAACACACAGATTTTGAGCTACTATAGGCAGTGTTTTGCCCATAGCACCTGCACAGCTGCAAACACATAGCTCTGTCTGTGCTATATCTGTGACATGCTTACAGAAATGGCAAATTTAACCTGTAGATTTGTGAATTTAGTGTCCCTTTATAAATGATTCTTAATAGTTCTTTACTAGGATATTACTGGCACTGATGTTATTACAGCATAATGATGCCACTAAAAGATTTACACATAAAAGAACATCATGGTGTCACTGATATATCCATATGGTGAATTTATTTTTCAGGACATCTAGACTTACAATTGAAATTTTGAGAAGTCAGAGCAAATTCAAGATCTGTATTCCTTACAAATAATTTGAAATATTTTCACATAGATGTTTCAGTTAATGCTGTAATAGAAAGAAATAGCTACATAAAGTGCTTTCAGAGGGGCTGGTAGATATTTCCAATTTGTGATCTCTAATCAGGATAATGGATGAACTCAAGCTTTAGAAGCCGCTCTTACATTTCTCTTCATTAGCACTTTCCAAACACACTTTTGACCAAATGTTCTACAACTTACAAAGCCTACTGAGCTACAGCCACTTTCTCTAGCATTCATTTAACTACCTTCAGGTACTGGGTTTTTTTTTTTTTGGACAGAAAATACAAACTTGTGCTGAATTTTCTCTGTGACTAAAAAATCCCAATCCCCAAAACCAATTTTACAATTCTACTGTACCACATGGCTAGCTTTCCTCCTGGTTTCTCCTCTGGCCCAACAAGGGTGGATCCAGACTAAGTTTTTTCCTTGAATTCGAGATCTCTGCCTCAGTGTGCAGTGTGCTGCTGGGATCAAGTGTGATGACTGTTTATCCCGTGTTATTAAGCTGTTGATTAGGCTGTAGGAATTGACAATTGAGAATTGTACATCAGCCAGTTCAAATGAGCTAAGCATCACTTGATTAAACAGTAAAGTCTAAACATACTGTGCAGGGAATAGAAAAAAAGTGTGTTTCCCTGGTGTCAATTCGTTCAATTCAGAGCTTGTGAAATTTTCAGTGGTTAGCAGCACGGACTCTCATGTATGTTACTTGTCAAAGAACACTGAAAAGGAAAGACACTTCTGCTGCTTCAAAGAATTTGCTGCATAGGACTGCACGTGATTTCCTACCCAAGTCAAGGCAGGGAGATGGAAGAGGGAAAGCTGATAGAGATTAGGGCAGCAACAAGATGATGGCATAGTTCAGTGGGGCATGAAAATATTATCACATCTGTTTATATTTCTCTCACTTTGCATGGGTAAAATGACAGAAATGAAGGCTCAGGAGAGCACTGAGTGAAGAAAGAAAAACTGAACTGCTGACAAATCCCTTGGTCTTTGAGAGTGCAATAGATGTTGCTGTGCTGGATGTTGCTGTAGGAAGGAGGAGGAATGAGAGGCTGTTTTGAGGGAGGAAGCTCTGCTGTAAAGGTGGAGAGAAGACTGGTGAAAGAAATCCAGAAAGTGTAGCCGGCAGGAGCTATATAGAAGAAAAGAAAAATATAAAACATATGCTAACAAGAGGGTACTCCTCAAAAAAAGCAAAAGAGAAGTAAAACAGTAATGGGAATACCCTGGCAGTATCATAACTCAAGATTTAAGTCAATGGAGAATCCCCATTTCAAACTGAACAGCAAAATAATGGCCCTTGCTATTAGTCTTTATGGGAGCTGAGTCACCATTTGACACTTTCTACCATTCTGCTCTTTTGGCCTGTATTTAACCTGTTTATTACTACTTTTGTGTATTCTCTGCATCACTTCTGTCATTTATTTTTCCATCCTGTCTTACTATTTTGGTTTCCATAGTTGGAAATTGAAATGATAACTGCTCAATAGACTCTGTAAATAATTGTAGATAACTACAATAGACTCTGTAAATCATATTGTTCACAGATTTCAAACTTGGAAAATATTAACACTTGGGTTCTACTGAGAAATTGGAAAATGGGCAGTGCTTTAAGCAATCATGTCCTGAACAGATGCTGAATTCAGAGAATTCAACATGAACAATGTGCGTACAGACACAAAAGAGGATAATTTGAGAATACCTTACAAACATTAGTATTTTGGGTGCTAGTTCTAAGGTAAGTGCTGTGAAGTGAAAATGTTGGTTAGTATTTAATCCAGTGGCATTAAAAACCTGGGATTTTTAGGGAGTAGCAGAGCAAGGCAATGTTTTTACAGGTTTGTCTCCTATATTACTAGCTCTTGGGTACAAGACCTCACCAAGTCTCTTATTCCTTCTTTTCAAATTCCCCAAACAGAAATAGATCTTCTTACTCCTTTATCCTCCAACTTCTGACCAGAAAAAACAGCAGATGCTGCAACTTGTTGTCAGCTCCATGCTGAGCACCATGTGTTTATTGATTTGTCAGTACACAGGTTGCCACCCACCAGCCATGGGGTCAAACTGATAACCACTGGGCTCTCACTGCTGGTTTTCATCCAGTGATTATACTAATTTTGGGACTCTTTTGTGAAACCAGTCAGTGTCAGATCTCTCAGGAAGATATGACCTTTGGGTCTCTTTTCCTGTGTTAGATCTGTCTGAAGTGTGCCCATTGCTAAGAACATTTCTGAGAAGGATGTGACAGATAGTTAGACAGCAAGATTACACACACCTCATTGCAAGGGGAAGCCAAGCTAAAAATCTCATTATGCAGAGAAGTCCATAGGGTAATTTTGTTAAATATCACATAAAGCTAAACTGAAAGCTCTCTGCATCTCTTTTTTTAATGTGGCATATCTAACAGAGCTTCATGTGTTTCTCACAGGATCAGATGTGTTGATAATCTGAATGGGCACTTGTTGCCAAACCCAAACCAGAGGTTCCCTGAATAAATCACCCTGCAAGCACCTTTCTCTGTCTATCCATGTAGAGAGCCACCTACACAGATACAACTAGGAAAAAGAAATTTGATGTACCCTTTTCTTGTATTACTTTAAAGTTTATTATGACTTTTATTTATTAAGTCTATTATTTGAGTTTTTAAGAACCTGTGAGGCTCTTATCCTGACAACTAGGTCTAGGCAATGTTCCTGATGCCTCTTGAAGACTATGAAGAGAGATTGTTTCCAGAGATGCTTTTGTCTCTACTACCATCTTCTTGTTCTTCCCATTCCCTCCAGATCTCCAGCTGAAACCTCCCCTGAACATCACTTATAGAGATAAGGATGGCAACAAGATGACACAAAGTTATGGAGTCACAGAGACATCACAGAAATCAGGCAATGTCTGAGAGAAATTCAACCCAGCATAGCTGGGCATATGTGGGTTGCCAATTCCACTGTGCAAATGGCATGGGGCAGGAAAACAGTGACTCTCAATGGGAGAGGCACTTTTTCTACTGGCCTGGTCAGGGAAGCTTTGCAGTTGCTTTGCAGTTGCTTACTTGTCAGGAAGCACATCTAGACTTCCCTCAAGGTGTGCACAAGTAGGTTGGGAGTGCAGTGTACCAAAAAGTACAGGGTTTCCCCAGATAATGCTGAAGTGGCAAGTTCTGAGATGCCAATCCAGGTCAGTGTGCACTCTGTGCAGCATCAGGCTGGGTTGTACAGGTGACTTTGTGTAGAGGATCTCAAGGTGTCCCCAGGACAGATGTGCTTGAACAACATGTCCATGCCCCTGGAGTGCCTTCAGAGCAGAGTCCTTCTTTGATGGAGGGGACAGACAGCTGACTTTTCACTGTGGTATCTTCTCAGACAAAACCCCTTTGTTCAGGGGACAGGAGTTATCTATTAGTTAAAGGTTATCAACTCCTGATCCGTCACATAGAAAAACTTCCTCACAATTCCTGGACAGGACATTTTTTCTTAAGCCTAAAAATACACAGTCATTAGTCAATAACCCCATGCCAGGCCTAGATTTTGAAATGTTTCCTAATCCAGAGGGATCACCTTGCTCTATTTTAAGTAGGAAAAAAATCCCAAAACAACACATTCTTTGAAGACCTATTCATCTTCATTTATACTTTTTCTGTCAAAGGATACCAGACACAAGGATATTACTTTTTGATCTAATATGGCAGTTTCTGTCTCCTATAACAGACACATGCCAGGAGAGAACATGTTGGTAATGTTGGTGTCAGAATAGCATAAAGTAGTTGAGAAAACTGAAGAGACTAATTTTTGTCTTTTGTGGGATTCTGTAACTTAATTTGGTAAAACTCATAATAAACTCCCTTTTGCCTTTCCTCTTTTGCACAGCACGAATATCTGTAAAATAAACAAATTCACAATCTCTAAGTACAAAAATGTTGCCAGCAGAGGCAATGCTATCATGGAAGTATGATGGAAAGAACCACACAGCGCCAACATTTAAGGATACTTAATCCCAACCATTCTCCTACAGTGCTGGAGTAGATGTTGTAAAACTCTCCATGTAACCAATTTCATGGTCCAAGTGGAGCGAAACGCAATGTATATTAAGCATATATTATGAGAGGGGAGAAGGAATGAAATTTGTAATATTTTCAACTGTAACCTTCTAAAATGGGATGGTCTAAATACAGCCTCTGGGCAAGAGAAATCATTGCATCCACACTAGCCCTGAAAGAAGCAGTGGGTGGAAGTACAAATGCAAGAGACTACTTATCCTGCAAGATGCTCTCATTGCTTTGCTGGCAAAGAAGGTTCTGAAACTGTTCCCTAGCCACCCCAGCTTGTGCTACTACAGGCAAGAAAGCTGCTATCAATCATTTGTTGCTGAAGACAGAATATAACTTACGACCCCTCAAAGTAAAATTTTCCTATGTCTTCAAAATATCCAATTACTTTGCTTGAGATTACAAAGATATAAATCAAATATTCATCAAATTTTATAAAAAGCTGTATCTTCAGTACTCAAGCATTTTTTCTCAATTTGGCAAAATTTCACTCAATTTTTTCTTGGTTTCACCTCTNCAAAGCTGTGTCTTCAGTACTCAAGCACAACAATTTTTTCTTGGTTTCACCTCTGTGTTATGGAGTTCTTCTCTGTGCTGGTTTTGACTGGGATAGTTACACCTGCCTGACCATGAGAAGTGGTGAATGAATTGTTTAGTCTTGTTAGTGTACTTAAGACTTTTGCTTTACCTATTAAATGGTCTTTATCCAACCCACAAGTTTTCTCAGCTTTACTCTTCCAATACTTTCCCCCATCCCACTGAAGGAAAGCAAGTGAGTGGCTGTGTGAGGATCAGTTTATTCTGGGCTTAAACCATGACATCCTGTAATTGTTTAAAAAATACGAACATGCACATAGTGAAATGTTGCCATTTTTATGTAATTAATAAGGATTTTTTTTCTCAGACAAAAGCTCACTGATCCCCTCTAACCTTTATCACAGTAAAAAAGCAATAAGACACCATGTTTAACATCAGAAATTCACACCTGAATCACAGAAAGGCACAGTAACCAGGGAAACCAAACAGTGGCATGGACAGGTTTTCATTAAAGCATGGATGGGAGGAGAATTCAAATTATTATTATAGGATACTGGCTTTTGAACAATAGCAGGTCATTGCAACTTATTTTGCTTTTGATGGTGTCGAAGCATGTTGTGTCTATGGAGAAGCATTCAAAGGCAAGTATTTTGGTGAGGGCTACACAGTTGGTAAATGGATGGGATTTTCTGTAGGTGAAAATGTCACAGACCATGATAGATGATGTTCTTGTCTGATGGCAAGTGGAATGATGCTCACAGCAGAATCCCCTGCTAACAGACACAGGAGCTGGGCTGTGGGTTGCCACCATGAGACATTTTCCTTCTTCTATGTAGCCCTCAGCTGCCACTGAATCATGAGAATATATTTGAGATGTTCTTGGCAGCTGCTTCTACAGCTGGTAATGCAGGGAAGGATGAAGCCCTGCTCTGACAGCATTTTCAAGAGCATTGTCCAGAGCTAGTGATGCTCTCCTGTGGCAGACATGCACCCAGGCAACAATGCTGGCTGCAACCTGACAACCAGAAAAGCAAGACTGGGAAAAAAATGCATATTGCCTGCATATTATTTCATCCTTCTCTTGGTGAACAAAGGGCATTCCCCTGCAGTGATCTGCTGATGTTGGGAAGGGGAGACAGACCCTTCCCAGCAGTTTTTTCCTCTCCAAGGGCTGACATGGGTCCACATCCACTCTCCTGCCACCACAGGCTGCTTACCAGCCATTTCACACTTCCCAGTCATCAGCTTGTGGAGGGGACCTGACCTGGGCACCATGACCTCATGAACTGCTGGGGCTCAGCAGCATTTTGCCAGTCCCTGTCTGGCAGGAACCAGAGCTACTGGGGTGGTTCCTGGCAACATGGAGAACTCCAGCAAGGATTACTCTGCTCAATGACATTTGTGCTGCCTCACATGAAGATCCAGGAGCAGAGCTTCTCCTCTAAGCCTGTTGTCTGTGACAGCAAAAAGAAAAAACCACACGTGGCAAGTGACTCATCCTGCACAGCTCAGGCACCCATCCCAGCATGGCAAACTCTCTCCTCGGAGGTGCAGACCTTCACTCCCTCCATCACTGATGAGGAAGCCTAGAAGCCCAGTTTATACTACATTAACTTTCTGAAAGCAAGGCCTGGTGGGGGGATGCTTTAGGCCTTAGCTTTCTACTGAGCAAAAGATCAGCTGTTGAATTCCCACTGAAATACACAGTATTTACAGGATTATAGAGGGTTCCCACAGCCTTTGCATTACACCTGCCCTTTTGGGACATTTACTTACAGAAACCTGTTTTGAGCAAGGCTGGTCTGAGGAAGCCATCAGTCTATAAAACTTTCTAAAGAGTAAAATACATATAATGAAGCCTTTCTGATTTATATTATACTTTATTAGATGAGAGAATAGCAGCTTTATGACTACCTGACTGTAATATTTATATCACCTCAGAGGACAGTAGAAGATAAAATAGATTTTCTCCTACAAACACCTGAACACTTAAGTTTTCAGAATTAAATTTTTTCAAAGATGCTAAGTATTTATGTCAACAGTAAAACAGAGAAAGAAGTACATGGAAAGTTTTGAACAGAACATAGGGCAAAAGGAGCTTTGATGCTTTTATTTTTGTTTGCAACTTTTTTTCAAATGTGGAACTAGAGAGGGGAGAAGGAATTAGGGAAGAATGGCAGAAACCCTTAAAAAGGAAGCCATGAATTATAGGATGTGGGTCTTGAACACTTCCTCATGTAAACTGTCTCCTTGGAGCTCCAGTCCCAGTGGGGGCCTTTAATTGCTATGGGAAAGCAAGTAATATTAATTGAATAGAGTATGTATTCACTTGCTATGAGTGTCCATGCCAGTAAAACCACATCACTCAAATATTCATGAGAAGCAAACACTGAGTGCAAGTCAGTCCAAAATGGATTATTTATTTGAAACTATAAATCGATCAAAATTACATTTTCTGTAATGCTTGACTAATTTCTTTAACTGGAGTAAATCAAACCTTTCCTCAGGAAGGCAAATTCTTAGTGTGCCCTTCCCTATTCAACTGAGTTTTTTGTAAGGACAACAAACCAATACAAGACCCAAAACTTAAAAAAGTTATTTTCCAATGCAGAAATACATCTAAATGTCTTATTTTTTACTATCTGTGTTTTAAAAGCAGTGAGGAGAGGCAAAAAACCTTTTTCTCTCCCATGCAGAAGGATAACAAGGTATTCTTTGTTTGCAATACCCCTTGGAATAATTAGTAGAGAAAATTACAGGAAAAAGTCTCTGAAGACTTAGATTCAGTATTCTTCCAATTTCCAACAATAAAAACCTTGAAAGCTTCCACTTATTTTTACCAAGTTGTTAATTTTTATATCAAAGTGTCCTAAAAGTAAACTAGCAGCTCTGTAATTTGCCATAGAAAAGGCTTTTAATCTGAATTAGTTACCTTTATCCTTTATTTCTCTTGTCTGTCAACTATACCAACAAAAGCCAACAACTTTATCATGCAACAGAGATACTGAATCCCTACAAGCAGTTTGGTTACCTCTAGCCTTCCATCAGGCTTTGTGATGAAAAGTGTTCATACAGAAACTGCTGGTTGTAGATGATTGAGCTGAAGCCTTTAGACAGTGTGTCTCTAGGAGAATTTTGTGTATGTATCCATTCACCCAGGCTGCACATTAGCCTTCAGTTTATTTTCTATTCAAGGTTCACATAAAAAATTGCATCTCACACTTTTAGATGTCTGCATGTGACAAAAAGACACTCAGTAAGAATCAGAACTGTAGCATCCTTATAATGAAGTCCTGGGTCAATGCAATGGCTCATTTTGGCACACAGCTTTTATGATGTCTCCACATGGACTTGAGAAAAGTATCAGGAATTTAACTTTGGCAGCGAAAAAACCAAATATTTTTTCCAAAATAAAAATTGTGTTCAGAGTCCACAAGATGATTACAGGAGTCAGAGGAGCAGCAGCTCTGCTGTGGGTTGCAATATCTCTCACACTCAGGAAGCAAAGGAGCCTTCTGGAAACAAGTGTCCTTCAGTGTCACTGCAATCACCCAGCTAAACAGAGAGAGCTCTGAAAATTACTGAAAAGGTTAAAAACTAGATCTGAAGTAACAGCTCTATCTGGTAGCTTGAAATGTGTGTTCAGCTGTTTTCTGCTGCCACACAGATAACAAGAGCTGCAGATAAGCGTTTCCTGCTCATTGTGGAATACCACTGCCTTGGTGTGGAGAGCAGCCTGGTGGCTCAGGGCACAGCCAAGCAGCCAGGAGCCTGCAGCTCAGAGTCTGCTTCCTACCACAGGGAGCCAAAGACACAGTCTAATCCAGAGGATTTACTTCCATATTCCTGCATCTTCGAGTGGTAAATGCACTATCAAGTTTACTAAATATGCATTAGAATTACGAATGCCACTGTTGAGCTTGTGCAATCAGGCTGAATATAGCTTAATGCAATAATTACTTGGCTAGAGATTTCAATGACTACCTTCACAGTCCCCCCATAACATCTGGAATTACACTAGGAAGCACTGAACAAGCTGGAAGCACCTAAAATGTGTCACTAAGACCTTAAGCAGGAGCAGCCATACATTAGTTAGCAGATTTTCTTTACAAACAGGGTCATATAGGAACTCTCATGGGTCTCAGCAGCGCAGACTGAATTAAAACCCAAACCAAACACACCTGAGATTTCTTTGAGTGAATATCTACCCTTACAACTCCTCCTGTATGGAGGATGTAGAGTTTAGTACAGGTTTTAATCTGGAGGACAACTGGGGAGATAGCTTGAGGAATTAGGGGATATCTGCAAGTGATAGGGCTTTTCCTAATAATCATACATAATGCAAAATTGTGCTTCTTCTAAGTCAAGGCAAAATGCATATTTTCATCCCTTTATTACTTAGAATTTTGAGGTTACTCTTTTTTTCTCAGAAACCATTCCATTAATTTGAACAGTGCTATTTATATATCTGCAAGGCTTACTAGTGTGAGTAAAAGTTGCTGGATTAGGCTGTGTGTTTGCAGTGTGAACTTTATTTTAAGTGTGTGGGAGCAGAATCCTGAGATTGCACAGAAACATGTTGGTGTGAAATGCTGAGGAAAAAACATCTGTTGAGCTCTGCGAAAAACAGATAAAGAAATAAGGGAGAGATAGAGCAGATGAATGGGCAGAATGATAAAATAGTCTCATAACAAGCCCCAGACATTTGACTATTTATTTTGAATTATTCTAGATTTGATAGCCCCCAAAGAGCACTTTAAAGTGCTTAATTTGCTTTGCTCCATTGATTTTAATTAATCTTGCCCTAGGCTTTCAAACTTGATGAGCATGGAGAACTTAGGAAAAAAAAAATAGCAGCCTACTTTCTCACCATATAAAATTCCTTAACTGCCTCACATCATGGGCAGCTGCAGTGCTGCCCTGGACACTTGCATTACTACCCTTGCAGGGGTAATACCTTCATGGGCTGAACTCAAAGCAGATGAGAAATATCTGCTGCTGCAGCCTTCTGGAGCTGATCCAGCTCCTTTCCCTCCAGCCAAGGAGCCATCGAATACCCGCTGCAGAATGAGCAGTTCTTCCCAGAGTCACAGTTCCACAGTGGCCCAGAGTCACACAGACATCACACTCCTGTATTGTGAAAGGTTCCTGCCAACACACAGCTTTTGCACTCCACAGGAGGAGCTGCCTTGACTTTAGGAAGGAAGGATGATGACAAAAAATTACAGGATCCTCTGTCCTCCCTGGAACGAGTGACCCAAGGCAGCCCCTTCAGTGAGACATCTCCTGGGATCTTTGAAAGGGACCAAATATAACTGATGCCTGCAGCACAGGGAGAGTGGCACTGGCATCAAGTCCATCTAATGAAGGTGAATTTGACTACTGGCAAGCAGTTGAGTGACACCTAACCATGTGTTAAGCTGTGTCACAGTTAACCATGTGTTACATACATAACCTGTGTAATTCAAAAATCTTGTTCCAGAGTTACTAAATTTCAGGTTTAAGAGATATTTTCTTCCAGCAACTTCCATTAAAGAGTCAGAAATCCCAGAGAGATAAGGACCTTCTGTCTGACAGCACACCACTACCACCATGCATGGGATGTGTGATGGGATCAGAGACTGAAGATGTGACATTTTAATGCTTTCCCAACCAAGCAGAAACACTATCAATCAAGTGACCAATTTGCCATCACTTCTGCCACACTCTAGATGTGGACATGTCATCTCTTTTTGATTCAGCTGAGAGCAGCAACCTCCACAAGAGCCTCCAGTCCCTCAGCATCTCCCTGTTGAGAAGGGCTGCTGAGTACTGGGGAAATGCAGGACTATCCTGTCATGGGCAGCACCAGGGGAGGAAGGGGATGCTCGGCAGGACCAGGCTTGGCAGGGGGCCCCAGTCCCTCATGCAGGGGGATAACAAGGTCAGCCCTCAAGTGGGATTTACACCTTGTCCTCCTAAAGGGCAAAACACTGACCAGCATGAACTAATCAGTGGTTAAACTCTTACTCAGAAGCTGTAATTTAACATTTGTGACTTCTCTAATTACTTCTGTTTTATTCTGCATCTAGCCTTTCTTGAAAAGGTTATTAGAAGGTCGTATGTTTTAGATAACAATAACTTACATCTCCTGCCTATGAATAAGCAACCTCAGATTTTTTGTCTGTACTTCTGATTGTGCTAATTCTGTGTTCTAAAAAAAGAGGGGAAAAATAATTTGCTTTAGCAAAGGAAGGTATTGATAATGTATATCCACAAGAGACTTACTAAGAAATCCACAAATAAAGTAATTCATTAAGAACATTAATCAGTTTTGGACTATCCCACACTGTAGTAATCAATCATTTTAATTAAAAGAAACCATGCATTCTCTCCCTGTCTTTTACCTCAGCCCATCTTTGCAACACAGCTGATCAAAGATATCATATTTCAAAGACGCTGAGTACAGTTTCTATAATCTTCATTAAAGAATTTCACAAAGCAACAATAGCCTCTGTATTGAAGTGCATGCCTTCTTATGGAAACTTTTGCTTTTGCTCAGGAGAAAGTGATCAGATGATTGTTCAGCAGCTCCAAATTCCTGTGCTCTGTGTAAGTGAGGAGATCAGTCCCAACTACCTTACAACGAGGTGTAGGGGCTCACCCTTGTTTCTCTGGGACAAACCTGGTTTTCCACACACACCCAGACAGGCATCACCACCCAACAGCTGTCCCTCCCATGTGTCCCCAGAGAGCTGGACCTCACAGAGGTCTCCATCCTGCCCAGTACCTTTTCTTCAACAGCTGCCAAGAGCAGACAGCACAGAAAGAAAGGAATGACTGCATAGGGGAAGTACACAGGGATCTTTTCCTGCTCTCCAGGGTGTTACAGGTCAGGGACTTCTTGAGGCAGAGGCAGCATTTATGGCCAGAATGGATTTTTAATGCAATGCATTTCTCCAGTCCTTTTAGAATCTTGTAAAAAGCTGAGATAATTTCTTTCTTTTTAATATCAGCTGCTTTGTTCTGCAATTTTCAGAGCAATCTAACACTAAAAATTATGGGAAATAATGAAATTTTTTGTCTCGTAACAGGCAAGAAAATGATTTTGTTCCACTCATCAATGTGTTGAAGTCTTCTAAGATCAAAGAGCTCTGCTGCTTCTCTTTTAGGAGCACAAGGAAGAATGAAGAGAAAAAAAAAGAAAATGCATTTATAAAGTAGCTGTATCTTCCTTTCCTTAAGTTGATTCTGCTGCTTAGTGATATCTGCCTCTGCTGATCAGCATGAAGTTTCAAAAGATGTCTGACTTCAATGATATCTAATGTTGATTTAATTTAAGATAAAGAAAGACAAGGGTATAATAGGGAGAATCAGTCAACAAGAAAGGCATAAGTCAAATGTTTAGCAGGGAAGATTTTTCAGCTGTCCTTTTCTAGAATAACAGAAACAAAAGCCAAATGGATCATTCACAACTGTGATTTGTGCACTGCTTAAACTGCTGCTCAGAGAGAGGGACTCTGAGAGATAGTTTCATTTTTCACCATCCTATGAGACAGCAAATGGAAACAAAAGCAGCTGACATAGTTCAGCAGCAGGTTCAAAAAGCCACTGGCAGAGTTCTAGTTGAGCAGATAAGTAAATCATGGCAGGAAAGATAAGCAGTGCTGTGGCCTGTAAACATTGTAGGAACAGATGAATCAATAAAGGGTCTCTTGTCTCTAGACAGAAAGCTACACTTGAGCATGAAATTCCTGACTGAAACTAGAGTGTTAATTATTATATTTATATATGACCTGAGAAAAACAAAATATAAACAAATAGAAAAAATTACTTAGATTAATCAGAATTAGAAAAAACCATGAGGATCTCCTCAAGAGTATCCTGCTGAAACAATGTGACAGCTGGCAAGCAGACAAATGTGAGGGAAGTGGTCTGAATGACTCTTCTGCATTACTGATGTGGAAATGCAATGCAGCCACAAAAGCCCTGCGTCCATGCTGTAGAAGTATGAACTTCTGCTTGAAGAAACATTGGGATGCCAAAGCAACAGGACAGAAAATTCTTAACTCATAAGGTCCCAAAGTAAACAAAATGTTCACCCTTGCTTTCAACAGTATGTCTGTTCTCAGCTTCATATCTCAAGAAAATATAGTTTAACTAGAAAGAGAGGGATAGTGCAAATATGAATGGATGTAGCACAATAAAGGCAGAAACTAAATCTTGCTTTAGAGACAAACTGAAAGGACTGTGACTCTTTAGAGGATAAGTGAACAAAAGCAGATATACCAAAGAAAATTGTTCTTTACCCTTCTATAAATGAGGAAAGTAACATTTGAGGTATTTAGAAGGCAGCACTTATCCACATTTGAGGAAATGCCATCTTTTTAATTAGAAAACAAAAAGGTTAATAGCCCATGGATATCCTTATTTCAAGGTATCAAGTAACAAAGAGCCTTACATAGAAAACAAGAGGATCAAACAACACACACTGATATTAGATAAAATTAAATAGAAAAATAAACTCCTATTTGTTTTTTAAGCTAGCCATTACCTTGACCACTGCAAATTTTTTACAGTTTCTGTGGCTTCCTGGAATGTACACCACAAAGTGGTGCATGATGGAAAGACAGCTGAACAAGCAGAGACCTGTGCTCCTGCTGCACAGTGCAGCACTCCCTGGACTTCCCTGGCTTTGATGTAGGTGCAGTCCAGCCACAACAGTGCTGTGCTTTGTCAAAGTGAAAGAGTGCAGTTGTGGCTTCCTGCAGCCACACTGAATGTGGCTGCAAGCACTGCAGAGCACCAAGCACTGCTCTGCCCCAGCTGCACACTGGCTCTGCTGTGCCCCACCTCAGCGGAGACACACACGCTCACGGGAACCTGCCAGACTGGGTTATGAGGAAATAAGGACCAGCCTTATCTCATGTCGGAATCCAAGACATTCCTCTTCATGCCCCAAACCCCGGACAGGGGTCTGGGCGGCCCTGGCAGGAGGCCAAAAACCCTTGGGGCTTTGATTTCAGCCCATGGGACATATTACCAACCTTATATGAGGAGTCACAAGTCACAAAAGTTTAGACAGCACAGTAGCAGTAGTTAGAGGGTGAAAGGAAAAAATCTGGGATTTGGTACAGGGGGGTCTAAAATCCTAAAATGGAGGGATTGGGGTGTGCCCTGTCCTTCTTCCTTCTTCTTCCTAACATCCATCTTTTAGGTGATGTTGGCATTTTTAGATTGGTTTAGAGTAGAAAGTCACTGTCTAACACAGGTGTTAGGGATTGGCACACAATTGTAAATATCTAATACGTGGTTCATGGTATAAAAGATAGCACCAGCCCCCTTGGGGGGCAGTGTGCCTTGGACTGACCTGCTAGCTGGAGCTCAGCGGATCAGACAGAAAATATTTTAGATAAGAAATAATAAACATCACTGAGAACACGAGCAGAAGACTCCTGACTCCTTCTTGGACAGCTGGGTTGGGAAAAGCGGCTTCCACCAACACCTGGGGCCATCTCAGAGAGCAGAGAAGACCCCAGCAATCTCATATGATGCTTCCTGTGATTCCAAGTAGAAATCAACACTGTGTTGATAGTAATCCTACCTCTGGACACAGACAGCAGTCACTCTGTTGAGGACACAACCAGAACTAGTCCACCTCCCTCACTCTGCTCTACTATGTTGCCCCTTTATAGTTTATTTTCCTAATAAAAAATAAACAGCACTCCTCACTACTGCAATCCTCACTGTAACACAGCCAAAATAATTTGCAATTCAATTCTGTGTTCTTAAAATGTGCTAACTTCAAATTGTCACATTGATTTGGGCTTCCTCTAAGTGAACGACACAGCATTTGCAGACTTCAGAAACCAGCTCATCTCTGAACAAGAGAAAGACTTGTTAAATGGGAATTCAAGTAAAATGAAGAATTATTGTAGAAAAAGAAATAGTGAAGACTGACAGCTGTGTTGTTTTTTTGAAAGAAATACCTTGTGGATGACCTGAAAATTTGTTTTGGACCACAGTGTTGGCTTGAGAATGGGTGAATTATACTGGGAGTGAGCTCTTACAGAAACTTTTAATGCATTATTTATTTTAAAAGAAACATGATCACCAATTTTTATTCAAATAGACTTGAAACACTGTTGCCCTATGGAAATAGGCAGGCTTGCTTAAAGGAACTTTGCACAAAATGCATCACTCTTTAATATTTATGAGACTTTTCCCAGGTTTGCTAAAGTTCAAGTGCACATCTCTTTTTATTGCACAAGTCAAAATATTTAGAGTTAGTTAAAAATAATTTATTCCCACTAATTCTAATGTGAGCAAATAATTCTAAAACCATACAGCCAGAAAAATCTGAGTGCAAAATACCCTGATTCTCCCATTCAGATATCTGGTCCATTGATAGTCCTGGCACTGCAGCACACACAGGTAAATACCTCCTTAGTGCATTAAAACCATTTACTGAGGGTAACTCTGCTTGAATGTTTGAACCCAGGAAATCTCTGAGAGTCTTGCTTTTCAGCTCTCAGTTCTACTATTTCTTTGCTTGCAAATGCAATAATTACTAGAACTGATAATCGAAAAATCATTGGCAGACCTAGAAAAATAATGTATTTATGGGACAAGCCTTCCCATTGACAATTTATGGCCAGAGAGTAACTGGAGCAACAAGAATAACAGCTCAGGTACAGTTCCCACCATAAAAAACACCCTTTTCCCAGTATACTTCTTCCATAATAACGTCTCTCTTTCTCCCTCTCCCCACACACCATTTTTGTGATGGCAGTTAGCCAAAGGCATGCAAGAATGAATTGCACTGTTGTGGCATTTAAATTATATCAATACTGAAATGCAGAATAGAGTCCTTTTCTATTTTATCTCTAAATTGAATGCTTTCACAGAGAGGCACTGTTATCTGCATTACAATTTGAGAGCTACATTAGTAAATCTTGAATGCTCTGAATTAGCGTATTCAACTTTTGAGATGGATGGTTGAGCTCAACACAAAAAATGTATTAAGCTGAAGATATGACTTCATTTGGAGTGAACATGTATTTTGAAGAATATATGGGATTCAGAAATCAAGCCTAAATTTCTGGGCAGACTGCATCCAGATAAATGTTACCCCCTTTTTAAAGTAAATATTTTTTGACTTTCCTTTTAAAAACTATGCCTTCAAAATTATTCTCCAGGTACCATTTCCCTGTTGGATGGGGAAATTCTGCAGATTCTCACTTTCACACAATCATTGGAGCAATCTGGAAATGCTGCCTGTGAATGCAGAAGGTTCCCATCCCTTTTATGGCACATTGCAAGCACACTAGTAATGTTGCAAGTATATTGATGGGTCCTGCAGCTGCTAAACAGTTGTAAGGCTCTGAAGAAATGAATTAAATATCTGGGCATATTTCAGAGGTTTTATCTTTAGGACTTCAGTGACAGCAACCTCTCAGTGCCCCACAGTCACCTGAAGACCTTTTTGACCTTTAACCATCCTGCAAGTTTTCAGGTTTCTGAGATGCCACAGATGCCAGGTGCATTTCTGGGATATGCCTGGAAGAGTTGTGCTTGCCACGCTCCAGGGTGGATGCAGAAAGGAAAAAAAATCTCTCCTTTCCACAAAAAACCACACAGAGCAAACAAGTGCATTTAAACATATCTATGTTTGTGGAAAACTGATAAATAACACGATGATCAAATTGTGTGCTTATCTTGTGATAAAGTGAAACGCGTTCTGAAGCATAGCCTGTGTTTTCTTTTTTCATGAGTAGGTGAAATTTGCTGACAAATACCCAAAGTGCAGCTGCTTCTGATTAAGAAAAAGCATAGAAAGACTATTTACTTCACTTGAGCTCAAATGGTTATTGCTATGAACCAACTGGTAGTGCAAAAGAAAAGTATTCTTACAATTGAAAAAAATGAGGTCAGAAATAGTTATACAATAAAAAGTTCTTTACCACTAAAAATTGTTTCATTTGTGAAACTGATATAAGTTATCTTACTGTAATAAAATGTGCCCTCAGTACCAGTATTATTTGATAACACTGACCCAGAAACCTCTGTGAAAAGCAAAGTCCTTCATTCAAAGAAGCTTGAAAAAGACAGAAGGACCTCAGGGAGAAAAACTGAGATGGGCTATGTTTGCAACCTCGTAACAAGGCAGATTTGAGAAGAACCCCAGAGATCTCTGGCCATGGCTGGAGATGGATCAAAAGCACTTGCAGCACAAGGAGTATGCTTTATGCAGGTGAAAGAAGGTCAGGGCTGAGGCTGGAGCTCCACCTGTCCCAGGGAGAGGTGTGACCTGGTACCCAGCTGGAGACCATCAGCTCTGCCACCTGAACCCAGGCAGAAATTGCAAGGACTCTTGTCAGTATTTTTAGCCCTTTTCCTCAGATATCATGTGCCAGCAGCTGATTTTCCTCTCTTGGTAGCTCCTTGCACGGAGGAGCCATGCTGACCTTGGTGACATGGATATGTTCCAACATCATGCCTGGGAAAGGAAAAGCCTCCAGCCCCCAGCACCACAGTTCAAAATCAGCCTCCAGCTCACCCTGGCCCCACCTCAAGAAATTAGATTATTTTTGTCAGTGCATGAGATAGTGTTATGTGTTGAAGTGCAAAACATCCCTTTTCTCTCCTCTTTGACTTAAAATACCCTAGAGGGGTTCATGTCTGCATTTCAGTTTAATGAAGAACCATTTTCTGTTGGATTCTGTCTGCTGGTGATGCCCATTAGGGAACCTGTTAGAGGTTTCAGGTAAAGTCTTGATCCCTTTGATCTTGAGTCCATGGGGCTGAGGAACAGGTCACACCACTTTGATCTGAAGGAGATGCTATGGGATCACATTCATATGCTCCTTAATCTTCCTGTAACCAGAAACCTTGCTTGCAATTTTTGTGCAACATCAGATATGGATTTCTTTTCCCAAACAAATCTATAGAGCCATCTCCTAGGAGTAAGGAATGGCACCTGCCAGGGCAGGGGTTGCAAGTTGTTCAGTCTCTCAAAGACCTCCTGCCTTACCTCTCCTCCTCTCCTGTTACAGCCAGCAGTTAAAAAGCAGGATTTTCAGATGCTCACACCAGAGTCACACAGGAGCCAGAAGGAGAGACTGCTTTTCTGATAGGTTTGCACACTCATTTTCTATAAGTTTGCTGTATACAAAAAGAACAGTTTTAATGCATCACTGGTATAAATGAGCATGTGATACCACCCATGAAGGATCTGCCAGAAACTCTTGTCTTTCTCTCTCTCTCTCTTCCTGACAGATGCCCCACAGCTGTGGCATTTCTAGTCCAAGGTGAACCTTGGTGTTGTTTGTGAAAGATATGGAGGATGCGAGGCGTCATTACTTATTTTTTAGTTTCTATTTATTTATTATTTAAGATTTATTAGAAACTAATTCTTCACTAGGAGAATGATACTATACTAGAACAGGCTGCCCAGAGAATTTGTGGATGCCCCATCCCTGGAAGTGTTCAAGGCCAGATTGGCTGTGACATGAGTAATGTGGTCTATGGAAGGTGTCCCTGCCCGCAGCAGGGGGTGGGAATGAGATGATCTTTAAGATTCCTTCCAAACCATTCCATGATTCTCCTTGACTTAATCAATTGCCATTTTGTGGCTGGTGATGTCTGAGTCCATTCCTGCAGAAAGCTGAAGTGATCTTTTATCTACTTGCACAGCAGACACGTTTTATCCAGGGTAAAGCACTGACCCTCTTAGCACCTGAATGCCTTCCTGCAGGAGTCTGCTCTTGCACACCTTTATAACTGCTGGGATAACCTTTACCTGGCTACTAAAAGCTGGAGGCAGGCACTAAGCCTGACCAGACCTCAGCTGGTTTGTTACCCTTTGCTGCCCTCACAGTCCCTGGAGAGAGAGCAAGGCAGGCATCTGGGGGAATTGTTCTGAACCCTCTGATTGCAAAAATTGAGGCCAGGGGCTTCCAGGGCAGCTGCAGGTCTTTAAGGAATAATTTCACAGCACTTCCTGCTGTATCTTAAAGGACATATTTTATTATTTGATCCTTATACATAGGGACAGCCCCCCAGTTTATTCTGAGCACATGGTGTTGAATGACCCACTGAGGGCTTTGTTCCTCACTGCATTACCCTGTTCTGGTTCCCTGTGGGGGGGATCATTCCCCACATGTTGTGGAGCTTAGCTGGAAATCAGCTCTGATTTTATCAATTAATTTTGCCTCTTTCCTGTGCTTCAGAAATAATTTAACTAACTACCATCTCTCAGCCTTCAAAGCAGCTTTGTCTTCTCTTCCTTACATTAGCTATGCCTGAAAAGCTCAAGAAAGTGTGTTTCAAGAAACCATTGCCCCCCACTGGATCCCACCAGTCAGCTGGATCTGTATCTCTGTTCACTAAGGGTGCCAGGTCATGGTGTGAAGTACAGGTGGTCTGAGGGTATCTGGCCATTCTCCCTGGTGGTGATGCTCCCAGATGTGGCAGATGACAATCACACCATTTTCCATGCACAGATCCAAGGCATGGCTGCACTTGTGCTGTGGACACAGGAGAGCAGCAGTTCCCAGGAAGGATTAAGTGAAGGGGAGCCACAAAATTCTCCAGAAAAGCACATCATATGGGAGTGAAGAGAGAGCCTTCCTTTTGGCTTTGCCTGGTTCCTTGTGTTGCATGCACAGCAGCAACCAATGACAGGAAAATCTACAGAAAGCACAACACTTGGATACAGGCAGATCCAAGACTGAAGCAGTTCTGTGTTAATGCATGGAGTGATTCACTTTCACTTGGTACAACAGCAAAGGTAGGCATGAGATTAGTGTGGGGCTAAAAATAGGTTATGAACCTCTAACTGAAATTTCCAGAGTACCAGTATCTTTTAGGGGTTCCAGCAGCTAAACTGCAATAACAGAGACCTGAAATTGTATTCAAAAGCTTGAAAACAGACAGAGACAACAGAGCAGAGAAATGTAGCAATGTCAATAAGTGAACATAAAGTGTGACTAGTAAGGAAGTACCATGGTCCAGAGAGATAACAAATCAGCATAATGTAAGGAGAAGTCTAAAAATGAAAGTAATGGCATCGTATGTAATTAAAGCCAATCAAGCTCCAGGAACATTTTATATATTTCTTGTGATCCATCTCACCAAAACCCGTAATTATTGTAACAATTGGTTTATCCAAAACCTGTTCTCTTCCTTCTCTTAACAGCCTCCTTTTGAAGCCAAAAAAATTTCTTGGATCTCTGTGGAGAGCACAACTTCCTTTTAAATTGATAAATTATAGAGCATAGTATCCTGCTTTTTAAACAGTAGTGATGAAATGCTTTCAACTCCACAAAATACCTATCCTCCTTTTGAATGGATTCTGTCAAATGAGAATCTGTTTTAATTGGCTAAAGGAAGTGATGTACACAAAATGAAGAAGCTAGTCTCTTCTTCAGGCATTACTCTGCCATGGTTCCTATGAAAATACCCAAGCCTGCACCAGGCCTTGTGCTCCAGCAGCTTCCCTGTCCTAGATATCCCTGCTAGGTTGGTTCAAGCTCAGGGGTGTCCCAATGGGCCCCATCTGCAGCTGGGACAATGGCAGCAATGGACCTGAAAAAGCCAGGATGTTCCAGAAGAACTATCTAGTTTATTTAATTTTGTCTCTTTTCTTCTGAAAATAGAAATGTACCACTTTGTTTAGGAGCTTGATGAAAACACAAATGCATAGTCACATATCCCACACAAACATTTTGTTACAAATGAGTGTTTTCTTCATGCATTACTTTGATTTCACATGAATTTTTTTTTTTTTTTTGTGTAGGAAATCAGAAAGACAGAACTTTTTTTTCCAGTGTAGCTGACATTTTACAATTCAGTGTTAAGAAAACAAGAAGAGAGTAAAATGTACTCATATTTAAGTATCAGAAGGTATTTTCTTTGATCTTATTTTGGCTAGGATCAGGAACACCCAACAGGCTAATGGCATCAGTGGCATTTATAAAGCTGGAGTACTAGAGAGACTTTTGCCTTCAGCATTTCTCCCTGCTGCTATAAAATTTATGAGCATTATATGCTACCTGGACCAGAAGGTCTCTGCTCTTGTAATGTTTATGAGCTTTGCAGGACAGCCAGGGAGTGAGGAACTCTGAAATCTTACAGAAACTATTGAAATTCCAGAGACATAGACAGAGAAATTTGCAATTCTTATAACCTTTTTTGCATAGGAAATAGATTTCCATCAATCAGGAGGTATAGGGGCATTCCTATGGGAGTACCTAACTGAAATTAGCCCAACAGTCTCACTCCAAAATAGTAAAAGGCTCCAGTCTGAGCTAACATAACAAACCCTAGTTATTAGGTGTAGCTAGCTTTGAGAGAAGATTTCTGTTGCCTTTCCTCCAGCTATTAATAGCAACCCAGAAAGATGAAGGCTTATGTTGTTTTTTCCCAAAGGTTGAAAACTCTGGTATGTGCTAGGGATAACAAATGTTGAAAACTGTCGTAGAGTAGCCCCGAGGTTCCTCCACAGCTTCTGTGACTCCGAGAAAAATTTGCAATTAATTAATTTAATTTTTCATGGTTGTTTAGATAGATTTGTCATGATAATTAAAAAAAAAATCCCTATAATGTTTACTGGGAAGGATTTTTGCCCTTTTGCAGCAGGTCTGGTGAAGCAATCATAAGGAGAACCTTAATAAGCAACACACATTTTAACCCTGCATATGCCACATGCTTTGGTTTCCCAGACAGCCCTGAAGTAATGGCAGGCATAATCCTGAATGTAATGGAATAATCCTGAAACCCACTCTGCCTGTGAAACCTGTGAAGTGGATGATATCCAGGGGAGAGAAATAAGTTAAAATCTAAACTGCTTCTTGGTTTACTGCAAGCAGACTCTTGAAGAAAATACAAAGCTTACACTGAGTAGGCTCTTAAGTAATTTTTTAAAATATCCAAACTAATTTCATAAACTAAATTGAACATTATATTGGGCCTTCCATGGGATCCAGGAGAAGAAAGATTTTGACTACCTTAGAGAGGAGAAACCTTCAGATGAATGAAGTTGTACCTCCTCAATTAGAGCTGTGTGACTGCTGGGGCAGTTGGGCCCAGACTAAGAAAACAAACACCACCATGCAGCAAGGAGAACTAATCTTAAAGCAAAGCTTATAAGCTGCAATCTCATCTTTCCTGACACTGAGGAGTAAATCCAGGACTGAGAACATGTCTAGCAGGTGAACTGAGGTGCTAATGGTACAAGAAGGCAGCAAATTCACAGGAGGGAGAACCAGCTTCAAAGTCCTCAGCTTGGAAAAGGGTGATGGGGGTAGAAAACATTTAGAGACATGAAGGAAAGGAAAGCTTGAGTGAAGTGCTGCCTCCTGTAACTCATCTCTGTGCTAAAAATGTTTCTAGAGGTACATCCCCCAAAGGGTCAATCTGCAAATCTTAGGCAAACTGGATGGGTCTCCACCAGCCCCAGCAGCAGCCTCTGGAGGAGGAAGCATGGTTTGGCTCAGCCAGAGCTACACAGCTCTGCCCTGGGAGGCCTGGTAAAATGTGCCATACTTTTCTTCATCTTGAGTGATCTTGACTAGCTTGTCTATATACTTCCAGCAGACATGCAAAATACTCATTCTGGAGACCAGCTCCTGGTTATTCTCATCTCACTCTGGACTGCAGTGAAAAGCACATTTTCATGCATGGTCAGCTTTCCAATCTATTGTCCAGTTTCAGTCACATTGGACAATAGAGCAAAGGTCTCCAGGAAAATCAGGATCCTACAGTCTCCACAGGCTACACAGAGAAGACACTGTGGTTCAAACACCCACAGGCTTACCTCAGCCACTTGTGAGACTTGAAAGAGATGTGCAGTCAAATGGTTGCCTGTATATTGCTGTCAGACTACTCTGCAGGAAGAGATTGTACATACACACAGGGGCAACAGAAAATCTTACTATAATCTAGTCCTAAAGCCAATCAAGCAAGAGAAATAAACCTGAAGACAGCTAGGTTTTGAAAGAAAAAATGCTTGCAAAACTGTTTGTTATCTAATTCAAATTTCTATCCATTCTCTACATGTTGTTAATAATCTCCATAAACATGTTTATGATCTCCTGAATCTATAGACCAAAACAAGTAACTCAAAATGCAGAGGATAAAGTAATTATGTCAATACTGCATGTTCCTCCTGATGGTGTACTGGAGACTAAACTCTTTAGTCAGGGTAACCCAGCTGGCTTTTCTTCTTGTACTGGCTTAAACAGGAGTTTCATCTATGAAGTGTTATAATGGGCAGTGAAAACATTAGTAGTAGCTTAGCAAGGCCTTGAACTGAAGTCGTGAAAACCAATGAGCAAGTTCTTAAATGCTTGCTTAGGAGTTTGGCTAAAGTAGGTAGTGATCTTGATTATAACCTAAAAAAGTTATGACTCAATTAAAAAAAAAAGTCAGATTTATTCAGATTACAGGTAGTTTTAACAATTAAGGTTAGTTAAAAAAGAAATATACAACTTGCATTGCTTGTTATGGACATGGATTTATCTGAAAGGACTCATTTCAGAGGCTCGGCCACAGCCCCACTCCCAGTCACCACAAACTGTGTTTCTACAACTACTGACTTCAGAAAATCAACATTTTTAATGCCAATATTCATACCAATATTCAGTACTTCATACCAATATTCAGTGCTTCGTACCAATATTCAATTGGTTTCATGTTCACAAGTAAACAGTCTGTGGAGAGAAAGGAAGAATTTCAGGGAATTTAGGAAAGGCTCATTGCAAAGTCAGAAGGAAAATCGTGAAGGTATGCTTTTGAAGTCTGAGTGAAAGTTGAGAAGCTAAAATGTCAGATGACTCCTTTTTCAGACTGGGGAGATTAATTCCTTTTATAGGTTCATTGGGAGTTATGTGGTATATGTGATGTGGTAGCATTTCCCCCAGTTATGTATGCCATAATCAAAACTGTTCATAGATGAATTTATGTAAAAAGAATGGGTATTTTCCCTTTCCCATGAATTTTGAAAAGCTGTCAAAAGGTATTTTATCTGTCCATTAGCTCTCATCACAGCCCAATTACATCAAATTACAGATAGAGAGTTTTTCATGATTGCATTGAAACAGAAGTCCAATGTTGAAAACAAACTGTGAAAATGTAGGATAAGTACATAATGTACTGTCTCACATACAAAGTAAAATCTCTATTATGTATAAGCACTTTAACATTTCTTGGGATATAACTTGAGATCTTGCTATCTCCTATTTTCTTCCTAAGTCAAAGAATTTAAAATCATTATATTCTCTGTCATTTTAATGGGAATTTTGAACAGCCTGAAATGAAAATATTTCATCATTAAATAATCGTCTGCAAACAGCAGAATGAAAGGATTTGCTTCTGCACCATAAGACTTGCTGAGAGTTCTGGTGCAAAGCTTTATGTTTTGGATAACTTTGTCTCCTAAGACCTGAAGGTCAGATGTTGTACAATATTTCTCTGTATTTCAGAGAGCTATGCATTGCCCTCTTAGAAGCATGAGAAGGCAGAATTGCTATAAATTAGGAGCCAAAATATCTATGATTCTATAAGAAAAAAAATTGTAAAATTCACTAGTAGATGTCCTGAAATATATCCATTATGCAGTTAATTTATTTTGAATGAAAGCCACAAATTATGTTTAAAATAGAAATGCAAGCTTTCATTAGACATTCTTAATTATACAAGTATACAAATACCCTAACATGAGCCTTGTTTTCTTAACCGAAACTAAGCTTTACATGAAAAAAATTTCATAAGCAAGGTGAATAGTTTTTCACTGAATATCCATAGCTTCTGAAAATGCCCCAAACAAAACATTAACTTTTTTTCTAAGAGAACTGCTTGCCATCAATTATGTGTTAGATGTGCAAAGGAACACCATAGCTTAAAAAGAATGCAACTATAGAAAAGAATTTTTGTGTCCTATTCCTCTGCTAGAGATTCCAAATGTGCTTTTTGCCAATGAAGGACCTGAAAGTCGACAGAAAAGCGTTAGACACAACAGAAATCCATCACTACAGAAAAGCCTGGGAAAAGGAGATATGACAAATTACATGGGCTAAATCTGAGCAGCCTGGAGTTCCTGCAGATCCTGTGAAAAATGAGGCGTGTGGATTGACAATACAGGTAGCAGAATGTCTCTCTCCTGAAATGTAGACTTGATCCAGCTCTCAACCATTTTTGTGTAACAGACAAGTGAGGCCAATAGTTGTGTAAAAAACTGGCATGAAGGAGAGAAGAAGGAAGGTGAAAACGTCCTTTGGTTAGTTACGTTGCAGGATGTACAGACAACCCATGTTGGTGTGGCTGCTCCAGTACAGCAATGCTGTGGTGAGATGAGATCTGGGGCCTCAGCTGCCCCTGGGCAGCAAAGATGGGCAAAGGGAGAGTGGGCACCTGCCACTGGAAGGAGCAGGGAACCCAAATCACTCCCCACAGAGGAGAGGGATGATCCCTTACCCTGCCAGGAGAAGTTCTGCAATCACAAATGTGAAGGAGAGAAGCTCATATTTTATCTGGTACAGCAAAAAACAGACAAGGGAGGGTGGAACAGCTCACTCAGGGTGATACAGAAAGCATATGGCAGCAACAGGTTTCTGGGGAAGGGCACTTTTCCCTTTAATCCCTCATTTTACTACCTGTTTTTGGCATAAGGAAGCACAAGTTTATTCTCTGGGAGTTTATGCTGCAAGGTCTGTTGTGTTGAAAACACTGGAGGAAGGAGCAAATAGAAAGACACAGCTCAGGCAGAAATGCAAACTAATAAAAATGATGATGATGTTAATAATAATATGATATGTGAAATAACTACAGCTGACATATGATCTATTGATTAAAGTCTTTCCTATGACAGGATGTCAGCCAGCAGAAATAGGAAATCAATACCTCATTTAACAGCAAAGAACGACTCAACCTCCTCCAGGCCAAAGAGAGACAGGGCTGCTCGAGCAGACAGTATGAATTTACTTGATCTAATTTTGTGAAAAAGAAAGGTTTAATTATACTAAAGAATGTGTTTCCTTGAATCCAGCAGGGAAAGGGGAATTATTAGGTAGCTTATGAGCAATTAGTCAATCTAACTAAACAGTAGTGTTCATGCTTTTCACTGCATGTTTTGGGAATGTCAGGGTTTTTGGATAAACCAATGACTACAGATTCCAGTAAACATGAATTTAAGTACATATAACAAAGGCAGGAAAGGTAATGTTTTCAGGAACTGGCATATTATTTATATATTTGCTGCAACATGCAGATTCTGCCCCAAAAATTGGTTTTCTGCCCCTGGGAGTTGACAAGCCACAAAAAACATGTCCATGGGGAGGCCCTGATGGAGGAATGCTCACACTGGATATGAGAACATTCCTCCAGGGAGGAGTACATGGGTGTGTCTATTGTTCTTGTTGGTCTCCTGGGCCACAGGAGTTTTCTAATCCATGCTTCCAGACATGCACACAATCAGGAGATTTTTGTCCCATCTATTTTTTTTTTTTTTTCATTTTTTGAAGCAAGTATTTTACTTCTAAAGGTTTTAGTCTTAATTTCTGTAAATGATTCTCTGGCAAAAACAGAAGTAGAAATAACTCATGCATTTTTAATGGGGAAAGCAGGATAGCCGAGGAGCACAGGATCCATGGATGGAGTAGACAACACATGACATTTTTGTAACTGGGTTGTGTACAAAAGATCTGCTGCTTTATGAGCTTGGAGTTACTGAGATTCATGAAGGACTCAAAAGGAGATAATTCTGTGGTTGGCTGCTTGTGATTTGTGAGCATCTTATGAGGAGTCATACTTGTCTTATTCCTCTTCCTAAGAAGAGAATAAAGCAATAAAAAAAGACATGAATACAACAAAGCAATTTGTAAAACTACACAGGAAAGCACTTCACTGCACCAGAAATATTGTGTTTTCATGCATACAAACCACAAGTGATCTGCAGAGAAAACTGATTCTCTACAGTTTCACAGAAAAAAAAGGTGTTCTACATGTAGTTTCACAAGAGAAGGTTTACCACAATCACACTTGTACCTCCAGTACCTCCCCTGCCATTTTTCTTCTCCTCCACAGCTTGCTCCTTCTTGCAATCCTGAAGGAAGAAATCCCTCAAATGCATCTTTGTTACAGGGTTTGGGGTGCACGTGTGAAATGTAACACTGAGGGGCAGAAAAATGAGCACCTCAACAATACTGGGTGCTCATGCCTGGAGGGGAAAAGTGACAGCTTTGATTAAATTCTTTGTTTTATCTTTGCCCACACCACTTAACCTCTCCATAGTGTAACTACTGCTATTTAAGTTGCCAGGATGGTGGTACTTGGGCTCCCAGTCAGTAAGAAGGGGTTAAGGGAGGGACAGAAGAATTTTCTACCACATTTAAGGGAGGGACAGAAGAATTTTCTACCACATTCTTTTTTCTGTGCGCATCTCCCCTGAACACAGAGATCCTCCCCTGAACAAAGCCAAATTCCAATTGCTTCTTTTCAGGAACTGGAATTAATGCTTTTTGTTTATTCTGAGAAATAGTCTGTTTCTTGTTTCAGCCATTGTACCAGACGGGTTTTATTTAATATATTACTTACTACCAATACAATGGTCCCCTGATAACATGGCTGTAAATGATCTTTTCTTGCAGCCTTGTTGACAATCTCAGTGAAGAGCTAAAGATCAAAAGAGCAGGAATGCTAAATAACCTGTTAATCAAAAATATTGCAGCTAAAATTGACTGGCAATTTATTCTTGGGAAATCCACAGAGTCATTGGTAATCCTTGTCAGTTCTCTGTTTTAAAAGAGGCATTTGTTTCCAGAGAAATAAATGGTTCACAAAAATAAATTAAAACCAGACTATGGAGAATTAATGAATCCATAATTTCAATATGCAGAGATAAGGATGAAAGCTCAGTGTTAGGCAAGCATGCATTTTTATTCTGCTTATTTTTGTAGCATGCCCAACAGAGAGTTAATTTATTCTTAGTTTAAGAAAAAAAAATATAAGCACACACTCTTGACTTGATTTTGAAGTTTTCCTACTGATATAACTGTTTTCTATAACTATCAGTACCAAGCATCATGTTCAGAGTACTGTACATTCTCAGTATTTGGTACAGCAGAGTGATTAAACCCTGTCCCATAGTCCTAGGAAATGCAGTAGCCCAACCATGTAATAGGCTCACTAGTTATGAGGACAACACCAGGCCTCTGGGGATCTTGGAAACATCTAGGCTGTATTTTCTTAACAAGTGATTAGCTCACAGCAGTGGTGACCAGAGCACATGTCCCTGGCTTCAGGCAGGGCTGTGGTTCAGAGAACTGTCATTCCAGCCACGTGTCCAACATGCAGCACGGAGAATCCTCATGATCTTCTGGCACAAGCACCCTGGGGTGCCACAACCTCCTCCTCTAGGGATGGGTGGGAGGACTCAAGCCTGAGAGAACATTTGGAGCATCATTACCTGTAAAACCATGGCTTCTCTTGGGATTTGCAGTCCACTTGCTGCAACTTTGCAAAAGACAGCTCTGTTTTTTTAAGCCTTTAAAAACCCTCAACAATACTGTTATATTTGTATGGACATCTAGAGATTCAGGAATGCACATGTGGAAGAGTGTGGTGGTGTTGCCTTATTTTAGAGACAAAGCACATGATTGTTGTAGTTTCACCTCTGCATCTCAGGCAAACCAGTGCTGACGTGGAAGGGAATCATGCAGGGTAGCTAAGGCTGGGATGCCCCAAACAGAGCTGCTATAATTTCTCTGAGTAAGTACTGCATCTGCACAGGGGATGAAAAAAGTGAAAATTATTTGTAACAGGAATGGAAACAAATCCTGAGCAATTTTTCAAGGCCTGAAACCTGTGATCTGGCAGCTGAGAAGGTGCTACCTGGGACATGGACATTCAGCACAGAGACTTCCCTACCACAAACTCTCTCTGCAACAATGTCAAGAATGGCACAATTCAAGGACATTAAGACATGGAAAGCTGTACTTTGCACAATTCAATGTTCATTTCTATTCTGGAAATTTCTATAGTAGATTACAGCTTTATTACTTTTGAACTGTCCCTGTGATAGAGATATTCTCCTTTTACAGCTGAGGATGTATGCAGACTATCAACCCTGTATCACGTTTTGCTCCAGGCTTTCTGATCTGCCTCCCAAAAAACCTGCCTGCAGCTCTACAGGCTCCGTGGAAAGGCAAAAACCTTTGGGCAAGTGCCACAAGACCTGAAAACCCACCACGGCATACTGCCCCAAAGATGTCTCTGATGGCACAACAGCAGCAGTGGAAGATCCAGCACATCACCAGAGCTTGGGTCAATTCAGAATCCCTCATGCTCCTGGCCACCATCAAGCATTCCTATGCTCAGGTCTCCAAGCCTGGCCTGGCAGGTTCTGTAGCTGGGGCTGTGCAGCCACACCTTCACCACAGAAGCATGATCTTGCCAGTGCAGAAACCAGACATGATGTGAAGCACAGCAATGCCCAGTGAGCAGCTACCTCATCCTTTGGACCCTTTGTGACTTTCTAGGATTGTTCTTAAAACTGTACAGTTTGAATATCTCATGCTGTAGCACAGCATACCAGCTGACATCTCAGGAGGAATTTTTGAACTCATATAAATTAATTATCCCTCCTACCCACAGATCATTTCTTCGGCAGGCTTGGACAATTTGTTCATCAGCTACCAGTTAAAAACCACCTAATTTTTCCCTTCAAAGCTATTTTTAGTTAATATTGTGTATGAGTATTTTCTGTATTCTTTTCCATAGATCAATTATTTTATTTACCATTCCTTGAAGCATAATATAAAACACCAAGACTAGACATTGAATCACAGAATTAGGCTGGAAAAGACCCCTCCTTGAAGGAGGCTTATATAAAAGATGGGGACAGATTTTTCAACAAGGAATGTTGCTATAGGACAAGTGGTAATGGTTTTAAACTAAAAGACAGTAGATTCAGACTACACATGAGCAAGAATTTTTTTACTATTAGGATGGTAAAGCACTGGTACAGGTAGCCCAGAGAGGTGGAGGTGCCCCTTCCCAGGAAACATCCAAGGTCAGACTGAATGGGTCTCTGAGCAACCTGGTCTAGCTAAAGATATCCCTGCTCATTGCAGAGGTGTTGGACTAGATGGCCTTTAAAGGTCTCTTCCAATCCAAACTATTCTATGAATCTACGATTCTGACTGATGCCAAAAGGCATATGTATCATATACTAAGAAAATAGACTTTCTGGGTTCAGCAAATGAAAGGCAGCAGAAGCAGCTGCACAGGGACTGCAGATGGCACTGGGGAAGGGCAGGGCTGGGATCAAACACCTGCTGAAAATGAGAAATGGGAAGGTAGAAGAAAGCTTATGGGTTTTGCTTTCATTACAGGTCCAGCCCTGGGCAAGATTGACACACACTGTTAAAGTGTTTAAGTGTTAAAAGAGCTTGCACCATGTTATACAAAGTGTACATGCTCTCATGGCCATGCATAAGTCAGAAATGAAACTGAGAAACTAATAAATCCAAATGTACCTGCTCTGTGTCTGGATAGACAAAATCCCCTCCAGGGCCCTACCAGCACACCAGAACTTTGATAACCCTGTGATGTTCTGCTGAGCACAGGCTTCCAGCTGTGGCAGTGACTTTCTACCAAGCTACAAAACTCTGAGCTAACCATTAAAATCTGTTAAGGCTGGAGTTGGATGGATTTTCTCAGGACAGATATTCACTGTCCTTTTCCAGTTGCAGTTGAAGGGAGGAATTAGCCAAGTATTGGCTGGGATTTATGAACCCTGGGGTGTACTGCCTGCACAGACCTGCCTGATGTGCCAGCACTGCCACCCTGTAACATGCCTGAGATGCACAGAAACTCCCCAAGGAGAGAAGAAAGGGCAGGAGTGAGAAACACCTGGCCAAAAGCATTACCTTTGCATTTTCTAAAAAACTGACACAGTTTTTAGAAGTCAGCAGTTAAATCCATAAAACAATCTCAGAAGGCAGGACCTTTTTTCTAAGGCAGAGGCAAATTGCTGAAAGTTTTCTTCTTTCCCATGCTCAAACAAAGGGCTGTTGAGGAGAATTTGTGGGGCAGCTAGTGAACCTCTCGACAAAAGTGTAAGGCTGACTTGAATGTATTCCTATCACAAGCAGTGAGGACATTTATTAAAGAGCACTGAACTCCAAACCTGCTTTAAAGCTGTTAAATCTGATCTTGGGTTCTTCAACACAGTTATGAAATACATGAAGCCAGTTGGCTGCACAGCAGCTGCTGTGACTTCTCTGTGCAGATTAAGCCCCTGCCACCACCAAAGTGCTTTGCCCTGGGAAAAGCACCATCCAGGCAGCAGCAAATAGAAGATGGGCACCATCTTATTCTAACTTCTCACAGATCAATTCTTTGTTGCTAATGGCACAGGAGGAGATGGTCATCTCACACCCTGTGATAACACCTGGACCAGAACACCAAACCAGCCTGCACTGCACTGCAACAGTCTCCTCCCCTGCTTGCCTGCCTCAAAACAGTGCTGGGAAGGAGGTGATGTGAGTGGGGAACAGGGGAGGAGGTATTTCTAACTGGTTTGAGGCATATCTTGCAATTAAGCATGACAACCACGGATTTAATTTTCAATTTTGGCTAAAAGTATTTCCATGCTCAGTTTTTTTAAAGAAGATTCTATGTTGTCTGCAGCCAGTTTTCACCAGAGTCTCAGCCTGGGTAAAAGCCTACTGGAAAATGATTTTAAAGGAAAATCTTGATGTATCTTACAGGTAGTCCTTCAAAGCAGGGCTTTAGACTTGATAGCAGCAATAACAAATTTTTCTTTGAAAAATCTTACTGGATCTTTCAGAAGAAATCAGTACAGAAGAGGGAGTTAACCTCTGTCCATATAACGGTGTGTCACACAAAGCACCAACATGTATTTTTAAAACAAAAATGCCTTCTGTCTATGCTGAATATGCTCCCTAATCACAGGACTTTAAAGAATATTTGAGCATTTGTTCTTTTTGCAAATGTCAAGATCACTAAGGGATTAACTGTAACATTTTATAATAATTTTTGCTTCTCAGCAGTTCATAAAGAAATGCTTACATCATGGGAATTTTACTTTTAAAATTTTTTTTATTTGCCAGATTGTGAGATCAAACAGAGCCAAACCAATTATCTGCAATTCTCAAATTACAAACATGCAAACAAAAATATTTGCAGGAAAGCAAAGAAAATGCCGAATTTCTTTGTAATGCAACAGAAAAACAAGGGTTGCAGCATTGTTAAGTGCTTTGATTAAAACTCTCTGTGGGACAATACGTCAGGTGTTACTGCAAGGTCAGCTCTGCTGAATGAAGCTGAACCATATTCAGTTTCTGATTTTGCAGTTATGTATGTCCTTATGTCACTACTTGGGACTACTGAAGCACAAAGCCAGAGTGTGATGTGCTCAATTTGTCCTTCAGTTGCTCCATAAAGCAGGAAAAACAGCCCCAGGTAAGGCACAGCCACACTGTGAGATTTGTGGAAGGCTTGGAAGAAGCTCCTGAGCTTCCTCTTGGGAGTAATCTTGGAGGACAAAAGCAGCAACAGGAAAAGAGTGGTCCCCTACAGAGCAACATGGGCAATAAAGCAGCTTCCAGAGATGAACCAGAGTTGCAGTGATGGCACATTGTCACAGCTGATACAGCTTCAGGATTTATTACAGCCTGGGGGCACAGTGCCTGCAAAGCTGCCTGATGGAAAAGGACCTGGGGGTGCTGGTCAACAGTGGCTAAACATGAGCCAGTGTGTGCCCAGGGGGCCAAGAAGGCCAATGGCATCCTGGCTTGTATCAGCAATAATGTGGCCAGCAGGACCAGGGCACTGATTGTCGTACTCTGCTGAGAACCACAGAATCAGTCAGGCTGGAAGGGACTGCAGTGGGATCAAGCAGGGATGTCCTAGAGCACAGGATTGCATCCAGATGGTTCTTGAGTATCTCCAGTGAGGGAGAATCCACACCCTCTCTGGGCAGCCTGTTCTAGTGCTTGGTCCCCTGCACAGTAAAGAAGTTCTTCCTCATATTCAGGTGGAACTTCCTGTGCATCAGTATCTCTGCAGTGACTCTTGTCCTGTTGGTTGGCACCACCAAAAAGAGCTTGGCTCCATCTTCTTGGCACTCCCCCTTTAGATGCTTATATACTGAGCCCTGGTGAGGCCACACCTCAAATCCTGTGTTCAGTTTTGGGCCCCTCACTACAACACAGACGTGCTGCAGTGTGTCCTGAGAGGGGCAACAGAGCTGGTGAAGGGTCTGGA